>PVHX01015575.1:0-46204 GCA_004024805.1 Geosciurus inauris
TGTTAGAAGGTGGTCCACAAAGAACAATAGCTGGGGTTCTGCTCAGGAGACAGTCAGTCCACAGAAGCAACTGCTAGCGGTCTCTCGCGGTTGGGTGGGCACTGGGGCCAGGCACCCTGTGCGGAAGCAGGCCCGGCACGCCCGGGGTAAACTCTGGGCTGAAGCCCTGGGCCGGATCCCCCACCACAACTGCACTCCATTGGTGGGCGCCGAAGCCACGCCTCCCGGCTACCACTGCCTCCCGGTGGCCCTGTGCTCACTCACGCGAGTGAGACTCTTGCATGAGGCGGCAAGGCGCAGAGAGCTGTCAAAAAACTGGTTGGAAGATGGCACCCCGCTACTTCCAGTCTCAGTCTCGGATAGCCGTAGCCCTGGGCCGAGGCCCGGGCTGCAACCGCGTTTCTCCGGCCGGCGCCGAAGCCACGCCTCCCGGGTACCGCTGCCTCCCGGTGATCCTGTACTCACACATACACGAGCGAAATTCCTGCGTGGGATGTTGAGCTGCAGAATGATGCTAGGAAGCTGGCTGGAAAATGGCGCCTCCACCACTTCCAGCCTTGGTCCTTGAGAGCCTAGCGCAGAGTGGACTGTCTAGGCCGCCATCTTGGAGCCGCCCACCTGGTATATTCTTTTATTCTGGAATGTTGGGAAATATTTCAGCCACATAGAGGTCTAGAGAAAAGTATAACCAACACTGGTGTATCCATCATTCATCTTAAGGATCAGTATTTTACAAATAGAAATGCAGTAATATTGCAGTTTCAAGGGGAGAAAGCCTGTGCGCATGTGCATGTAGGGAAGCAGCCCAGGTTCTCCACAGCTTACTAGTGGCTTGGGGGAAGGGACGCAGAATTCCCTGCTTGATGAACAGTGGATAGGAATGCTGACAGGTAAGGCTGGAAGTAGCCTGACATTTATATGAGAAAACTCCAAGCTGCACAGACCTCCAGGCCCAAGACCATAACAGGCCATCAGCAGCAGGTGCTGCCACTCTCTCCACCATCGGAAAGGTCCACTGGGACCAGTTACATCTCTATGGAGGCAGCAGAGAGAGAGGTCAAAACAGAAAGGCCAGGCAGCAAGAGGCTGTCCTGCTGATGACAGAGTTATCACCAGTTCCACGGGGCTAAGAAAAAAAAATTTTTCCTGCCAAGCTCTATCCCGGGGTGGGAGAGATGAGGGCCACTGCTAGGAGGTAAGGAGTCTGTACAAATTAGAAATGCCATTGGGTGGAAGGACACACCTTCTCCAGGATGATGCAGCCCCAAGTCCTGGCACAATTCCTGATGAGTGGAACCCGGGCCACCCCACCCTTGAGGCTCTTCTTGTTGGCAGGGCCTGACCTGCCCAAGCATGTATGCAGGCCCTGGGGAAGCTAGACAATACACAGTGAATAAGCAGAGCCTACGGCAGTTCAGTGTCAATGGAGAACCTAAAGGGGTGATGGGTGTGTGCGTGGTTGGTGGTCCCTTTTAAAATATGGTGGTCTCTTTTAAAATATGGGAGACAATTATGTTTAGCCAAGAGCTGAAAGAGATGAAGGATTAAGCCATAAAGATGTTTGGAGGATGGGTTCCAGGGAGAGGGACGAGAAGGCAAGAAAGTTCCCGAGACAACACTGGAGTATTGAAGGAAGAGCAAGAAGGCAGGAGCAGATTAGAGAGAGAAGAATGCATGAAGAGGGGTAATGGACACACCCCTTTTGCCTCGGGCAGTTCAGGTTTATACCTGTTGTTCTAGAGTAATTTTTAGGGGGCTCCCTTTCACACTCAAAAACGTCCCCAAATCATCAAAGCACTCATGGATTTTCTATATATAACATATAGACTGGTAATTTATGATACAGTGTTGAAAACAACCACTCATTTGTAACTCCAGTTTCAGGATCTGGGGTCTCAGAGCCTGGTTAGCTTGGTAGGAAGCCACTAGGGATTGTGCTCTGAAGGGAGGGGAAGGGAGTCATGGTTGGGCTGTGGATTGCAGGATGTGACTTTGGCCTAACAGGGCCATTTAACATGACTTATTGGAGCTAGGGGCTATTTCCCCTGGAATCAGTTTTCTGGTGCCTGGGCAGCTGGCCTGGTCCTCAGGATGTCCTCTTGGGTCCAGCTCCTGAGGCCTCACTCCATACTCCCGGGTGCATACTCAGAGATTGTTTGCTTCATGAAGGCTGCAGCACTAATAATGGGGAAGTGAGTGTGGTTTCAGTTGCCTCTGTCTTTGAGCAACCCCACCCTGTGGAAGTCCTTGCGGTATTTTGTATCCTACTATCCCTCTCTATCATAAACTCTTCCATAATACCTGGGGATCAAAGGATCACATTGCAAATGATTTCGCGAAGACTGCAAGTGGCAGAGAACTTTGAGCACTCACCCAGGTTCTAGTAGCCTCATTTACCCACATGGACATGACACTGGTCACGTGAGTCTTAGACCTTAGGGATCTGGGACAGGAGCAGTAAGTTCTTATCAGTTGGCTGAAGATGACCTGGGCTCAGGGCAAGATGGATATTCCCAAGACTAATTCTCTTCCAGAGTAAAGTTTGGAATTAGCAATGAGCACTTGACTGGATTCCCGACACCTGAGAAATGTGATGCCCAGGCTCCTGGGATCTGCTTTGGGATGACTGTAGTGGGTGGGAACTGAAAACTGGTTGAGGATAGTGATTATACAGGCAGATTTGGGACCAGACAGCCTGAGTTTAGGTCCTGGCTTTGCCACTTTCTGCCCTGTGACTTTGGGAGATATTGTCTCATTTTGTATGTGTCATCTTCCTCAACTGCAAAACAAGGTAATGATAGCATGAAATTCATAAAGTTGTTATGAGCATCAAATGAATTCTATATGAAATGCCTACCCGTGTGCTGCTATTCATGTTAGCTCTTAATAGGATTTCTTTTGCCTGATATATTTTTTTTTTATCTCCCTCCCTCCCTCCCTTTCTTTCTTCCTTCCTTTCTTTTTTGGTGGAGCTGTTTCTTTTAGTGATTGGCATGCTGTAGTCTTTCTGCTTCAGGAAATAGGTGAATTAGCTCCTCTGAGGTTCTCTAAACACATAAGAGCCAATGTCAGTTTTAAGCAAAAGGTGTGGGTGGTCTCCAAGGCACGCTTAGTCTTTATCTCAAGTTTTCATTTTCATGTTGGACATGGAGAAAACAAAACTAAACTTAGTTAAACTTCAAAGTAAATGTATACACACCCACACACAGTATTTAAATTTGATTAACCAAGTGAAATTTAGAACTGTGGTAAACAAAAATCATTCTTATAAAAGTCAGGCAAGAATTCTCTAATAAATAAGATGACATCATTACAATTTTAAATAATCATTTAAAAACTTTATTGAGTATTATATGGGTGTAGGTACGCATCCTGTTCTACCTGGGTAGCTTTTTTTTAATGCTACTAATGGGTTACTTATCACACAAGAATGAGTATATCTCAAGGAAGAATATATTTGGATTCAGTACTCATCATAAGTATAATTATTGTTTAACAATATTATGAAGGGCTGGTGATGAGATGCAGGTGTTTAAACATGCAGTGCCAATAGATTTGACACGGCATTCAGTTCCAGGCGTAGACATTTTTAAAGGCTCTATTCACCAGGGGGACAATAAAGCCCCACACAATGGTAAGTGTGTTTGCTAAAAACATGAAGTGACTGGTTAATTTCTAGTCTTTAGATTTTCAAATAGGCTATTTTTTTCAGCTCTGAGTGTTTCTTAACTTACTAGTCTATACATTATCTATTCTAGAATGAGAGCTAAAACGGCTACATTGATAAAGTCTACCTATCTGGGGACTGCATACCATGTCTGAGTTTTGGAAGAAACTGTACACATTCAATTTCAGCAGAGCAAATAAACTACAAACTGGTAGCCTGAGGCTTCAAGATGTATTTTTTTTTTTTAAATCTGAGATTACTTAGGAAGCAGGTAGCCTAACCCTCTAGCCTCCAGATGAGGAAACTGAGGCTACAGAAATTTTGCCTCCAGTCAAATATGGGGCTATAATTATCTGAACTTATGATATAACATATCGAGTGGTGGTTGTGGGCCAGGTCTTATGTCTGTTCCCATGCCTGGGAACACTGAGAAGTTCCTGGCCTTGGTTGGATTCTGCTCTTTAGCCTCCTTCTGGTGAATGCTTTCCTGGACACACGATGATGATTTCAACTACAGCTTAATATAATGCCTGACACACAAACTACTTAAATTGTGTTGAGTGAATGAGTAAAGGAATAAATGCTGGACTTTAAACTTGAGTCTAAGTGGCTCCAAAGTCCTTTCCACTGTATTTAGAGTTGCTGTTTTGTATCTTCTAGGGCCAGAAACACACTGGTTTTCATTGAATATCACCTCGCATGGAAGCAATTGTTTAATATAGTTTGCTTATGATGGCATTTAAATTGACCAAAACTTAAAGTGCTTATATAGCTGCTATTGTAGGATGTTTTTTGAGAACCATGAATGACGTACCTGTAAAATTAATTTTTGAAGTTGTCACTGGAAGATCAAAGCACATAACAACCCCTTAAGATAGTGCCATGACTATCATCCAAAGTGCTACAGTCACGTATCCCCCTACGTCCTGCTCAGGGTTGGAGACAGTTCTTTCCATGTTGTGGATTTTGAACATTTCTGGTGATTTTCCCTATCCATGAAGTGTTTGCTGCATTCAGATTCAGCTATTAAATGATTTATATGGATGCATGATTTTTGCTCACTTATCATAGCTTACATTGCTCTATGGTAGGCACCTTATTGATATTTCATTTTAGTCTGTGTAACAGATTTTCAAAAATACTTCCCTGTTTTAAGTAGGTAAGGAAAACTGAATTCAAGAGTAGTTGAGATGGAACCCTGTAACCCAGGCTGAACTGCTGTCTGATCTGCATTTGCTGTCGTTTATTAACACTCTCAGTTATTCACCTGCTCATTTGTTCACTGATTCATTTATTTTTTTAAAAAAATACATTAGTTGTTATTATGTGAAACCACACCAGACAGACACAAATCAACATTTGCCAAGAGTTCATCTGCATTTTCTCATATGTAAAAAGATATTGGCCTTTGAAATACAAAGTGCCTTTGTATCTTGGACCTGCTAGTCATGTCTGGCCCTTGTGGGGTTAATCCAGTAATGGGTATAGCAAAGAACTGAAAGAGTTCTAGAAAGGCTACTTGTGGTTTGGAATGGACAGGAGCTACTAAGGGAAAAAATAATATACAGGCAAGGTGGGAAGTAGGGGAAAACTAGAGCTGGAGTGGATTGAGTTTTGAAGGAACCGTTTTGGGGTAAGGAAGAAAGGGAGACGGGGAAGGGGGATAGAGAGAGAACCATGTGGTGGAGTGAGGTTTTTCTAGGTGTGGTGGCGCATGCTTGTAATCTCAGTGGCTCAGGAGGCTGAGGCAGGAGGATCAAGAGTTCAAAGCCAGCCTCAGCAACTCAGGGAGACCCTAAGCAACTCAGCAAGACCCTGTCACTAAAGCACTAAGTTGCTGAGGCTGGCTTATATATGTAAATAAAAGGGCTAGAGATGTGGCTCTGTAGTTAAATGCCCCTGGGTTCAAGCCCCAGTACCAAAAAAAAAAAGTGAAGTGTTAGGGAGAAATATAAAAAGATGAGGAATTTCAGCGAGCACTTCTCTGTGCCATGCAAGGTAACTTCTTTTTTCAGTTAAGCTTTTGATTGCTTTCTAACTGGTTTTTGGAAGCAGGGCTCACTTTCTTTTGAATGTGGCACCCAGACTGATGTGATCCAGGAGGAAAAAGCTTTATTTGGTTACACTGTCATTTCATTTGTGTACAAAAAGAATGGATGTATTTTGGTACCTATGCACCAAAATTTCCTGAACGCACCCGTGAACATTTTTTCAGTCTTAATTCCCTCTTGAGAATAATGAAATCTGAATGCTCTTCTATACGGTTTAAGACTTTTAGAATGAGCATTAAAGGAAAAACACTCTTTAGTGATATAGTTTGTATTTCTCATAATCCAATTCTCATTATGTGGAATAACACTATTTCTCTTAGGTGGAAGAGCTATGCCCAAGAAAGATTTTTTTTTTTTTTTTTTTTGCTTCAAAAGTCTTTAAAAATATAGGATTTTGGAGAAAACTGCTTCCAAAGCTTAATTTAAGTTGAAATAATAAGATTGAGACTCTTGGCAGGAGAAGAGTTCCCAGACCAAAGATAAATCCCTGAGTGCTTTCCTTCCTCGCCGTAGCTCTGGGGAGTGTACCAGAGAGGACCCTTCACTTTCTAGTGGCAGACAAGCTGACAGGGCCTCCTAGCATGTTTGGGTCTAGAAGACCAAATGTGGAAACCAGCATCCCAGGCCCAGTGCCAAGGGTCAAGAAGCAGACATCTGTGGGGCCCAGGGGTCCAGGAGACAGTGGAGAGTCTGCTCCTTCCGGTTCCACTGGATGCTGTCTCCCAGTGGGGAATTTCCTCCCTGCACAGCAAGGAACTGGTTGGATGCCAGGTAGAACAAAGTGAAACAGAAGGAAAAAAAACAAACCAAGACACCAGAAAATAACCATATTGGGGCCTAAGCTGTCAGTGCTTCATATTGTTTTTTTCTTTGCATGAATTCCAAATGAGAGAGTGAGAGGTTGGCCGCCAATAATATCTAAAATATTAGATAGGCTGGGGATGTGATTCCAGAGCATGGCAAAAGAGGGCTTTCTCCCCTGACTCCCAGAATGGCAGACTTATGTGAACAATCAGGGCAGTACTCAGGGATCCCCCAAGTCCTTATGGGGAGGTTCTTTCCCTAATCACCTTACCTTAGGACTAAAGTCAGAAGGTAGACTCCAAAGACAATGGAACCAAAGTAGCTTCTTAGTTCTTCCTCCCAAATTCCTTAATCTGGCAAGGCACCCTGCCTCAAGCAGTTGAGGAAAAGGCAGAAGTGATTTGCAGGCACAATTTTCTCTCCAGAGAAAAACTAGAAAGTTTTTTTCCCCCTGTAAAGAAAGTAAGGAAACTTTTAGGGGGGGAATCAGGACTTATGGTTTGGAAATGGTGCCTTAGATTGAAGCTTTCTCATTCCAGCATCTGGATGTACCCTGCAAGCCCATGCCCACCCTTGAAATGAAGCCAGTCAGTTCATGCCTGACCTTTTCTATCAAGCTCACTGTCACTGGGAGAAGCCCTGAATTCTTTTACAAGAGAATCACGTCTGCAGAAAGAGAAAAGAAACTCATTAACCTTAGCTATTACTCAAAATATCAAGGACTTCCAGAATTCAAGGAAAGCCAATTACATAAAACAGAAGGATCGAGAAGGGTGAATAGAGAAAACAGCAGTGGAAGACAGCAACCTAATTCCAAAGCCAGAAGAAAATTTTCATTTTAAAAAGATGCCTAATTAGTATCCTGGGGGGGATTCTCAGAAAAATCCATAAACTAATAACAGCTGGGTCCTTTACAAAGAAGCAATCAACAAACAGAAAGAGTTCATGGAATCAAATATGTGATTGCTGAAAGTAAAATACTTCAGTAGAAGATTGTAAGAAGTCACAGAACATCTCCCAAAGTGTAAAGCAAAAATTTTTTAAAAAATGCAAGAGGAAAGTTAAGTCGTGGGGAATCAGTGGAAAAGTAATGGAAGTCAACATGAACTCAGAAGAGACCCATAGAGTGGATCTGGCCGGAAGCACCAAGGTTCCTTGCTGGTGCTCAAGTGAGGCAGGAGCGGGAGCGTGGGAGTCTGGGAAGAAGACCTTTGCTTCTTCCACATAGGGCCCTCGACCATTCCCTCCCTCTTCTACCCTCTTCAACCTGTGCAAGGCCATGGGATCCATTGTGGATGGCCAATTGGATTTTTGTTTTTGTTTTCCCAAGGAGAATTTATTTGTTTTTAAAATACATATATACAACATAAAATTGACCATCTTAACCATTTTTGAGTGTACAGTGCAGTAGTGTTAAGTATGTACATTGCTTTATACCAGATCCCCAGAATTTTATCTTATAAAACTGAAATTTCTCCTTCCACAGCACCTGGAACTCACCATTTTACTTTGTGTTTGTGTGAATCTAACTGTAAACCAGTGTAAGTGGAATCTTGTGTTTTTGTAACCATTATTTCATGTAGCATAATGTCCTCACAGTTCATCCATATTGAGCATGTGCCAGCATCTACTTCCTTTTATAAAACCAAATAATATTCCACTGCAGACATATATCACATTTTGTTTTTACATTCATCCGTCAATGAATGTTTGAATTGCTTCCCTTCCACTCCTTGGCTATTATGAACTGCTATGAACATGGTTCTACGAATCTCTCTTTGCGATTTTGCTTTTAATGCTTTTGTAAGTGGGATCCCTGGATCATATAGTAATTGTTTTTAATTTTTAAATGATTTGCCATACCTGTTTCCACATACAATCCCACAGGTACAAGACATCTCATTTCTCCAAATTCTCTCTAAAACCTGTTATTTTCTGTTCTGGCTTTGTTTTTTATAGTAGCCATCCTACTGGGTGTGAGGTAGTATCTCCTTTGGGATTTGATTTTCATTTCTTTAATGGTTAGTGATATTGAACAACTTATGTGCTTGTTGGTTAGTTGTATAAAATGTGTGATAAATAGCTCTTCAAGTCTTGTGTCTATTTTTAAATTGGATTATTTAATTTTTGTTAAGTTTTAGGAATTCTTTAGATAGTCTGGATATTAAACTCTTATCAGATACGTGATTTGCAAATATTTTGTCCCATTCTGTAGATTGTCTTTCACTCTGTGGACTGTGTCTTTCTGTGCACTGAAGTTTTAAAGTTTGATGTGTCCCATTTGTCTAGTTTTGCTTTTATTGCCTTTATTTATGTCAACTTAGAAATTGTTGCCAATTCCAATATCATGAGGTTTTTCCCTTATGGTTTCTTCTAGGAGTTTTATAGTTTTTGTTTTTTTATTGATTTCTTTAATCTATTTTTATTTAATTTTGCATGTAGTGTAAGGTAAAGGTAAACTTAATCTTTTGCATGTATGTATCTAGTTTTCTCAGTACTATTTTTTGAAGATAGTACCCAAGTGGTCTTCGGACCCTTATTGATGATCACTGGACTATGTATGCAAAATTTTATTTCTGAGGTACCTATTGCATTCCATCTTGGTGCCAGTATCACACTGTAATGATTACTGTAGATTTGTAATTGTAATATATCTTAAAATTAGAATATGTGAGTCTTTTAAGTTTATTCATCTTTTTCAAGATTTTTTGGACTATTTAGGGTCTCTTGAGGTTCCATATGAATTTTAGGATGGATTTTTTCCAATTTTGAAAAAAAGTTGGGATTTTAATAGAGATGGCATTGAATCTATCTCTGGCTTTGCATAGTATTGCGATCTTAACAATATTAAATCTTTTAATTCATGAATATGGGATGTCTTTCAATTTATATATACATCCTTTAACTTTCTTTCTCTCTTTCTTTTTCTTGCAAAATAAAGAAAGATATTGAGCCCAGGGCCTTGTAAATGCTAGACAAGAGCTGTATCACTGAGCCACATCCCCAGCCCCTCTATAATTTCTTTGAACAATGTTTTGCCACTTCAGAGTACAAATATTTTACCTCTTTGATTAGATTTATCCCTATACATTTTATTATTTTCAATATTAGTAAGTAGAATTGCTTTCTTAATTTCCTTTTCAGATTATTTATTATATATAGACATGTAACTAATTTTTGCACGTTGAATTTACATCTGGAAACTAGCAGAATTTATGAGGTTTTTGTGTGTGTAATCATTTGGGTTTTCTGAATATAAGATTGTATCACCAGGGAATGAATGGTAGTTCCAGGATTCCTCTTGGGCTTTCTAGCTTCAGCATTTGTGCTGTGGGCCACTGCACACATTGCCTCTCTGTCAACACAGTTATCATTGTCCTTTCTTAGCTCTTCTCCCCCTCCAAATAAACCTGGGCTATAAATGTGGGTGAAAGAGAAGCATAAGGAAGATAGGCGTGTGCTAGCTATGAATTCTAATAGCTTTACCTCTGATACCTTCACCTGTAAACAAAGAGATCATAAGCAAGCCATAAGCCAGTTTAAAACAAAGCAAAGACACTTTTATTAGGGTGCAGATTAGATTTGCAAATTGGGAAACACACTTGGCTAGACTGAACCAAAATTCTGCTGAGACAAAGTGGGCTTGGGCTTGTATCAAGTCTGGCAGAGGGGAAACTGATGCAGATCAGAGTGGTTGCAAGTTTTGAAAGTCCATCTGAGTGTCCAAGTAAAGAGGAAAAAAAAAATGACTTCCGTGGCAGATTCAGTTCTCGCTTGATGGGGGTGAGGCAGTCTTCCTCCTCCATTAATCTGTAAGGCTCAGGAAAGGACTTCTGCTGTGTGTGTGTGTGTGTGCATGTGTGTGTGACCACTCTGCAGCCATCTTGACTTTTCATTTTATCAGTCCTGTGCTCCCAACCTTCACCAATTTCTTTGTTCTGCCCATGTGTTCACCCCTCTGTAGTATTCCATACTTCCCGAAGTTCTTTGGATTCCCTAACTGTCTGAAGAACCATGGGAAGGAAGGAGAAAGGGAAGGGAAGCTTTTCCCATTGGATTGCTGTTCAGCAGGGAGTTTGGTGATTCATCCAAGGTTGGAGCTGATGGTTGGTGCCTGGGCCAGCAGTGTGATTCTGCTTAGTCCTAAAGTGCCAGTTCCCTTTCCTTCAGGATGGTGTCTGAGTGAGCCTGGCTCCCATAGCAGCAAGCTGAGTGTAAATAAACTCTGGGAATCTTAATGGGAAAGATGATTTCAACTAGAAGGTAGAAGTTTGAGAGAGAAAAACCAGCTCTAATGAAGAAGATGGATAGGACCAAGTAACCCTTATTGTGCAATTTGGGGTGCTGAGAACCAGTTAGGAAAGTTATTTAACCTCTTTATGACCCTTTTTTTCTCATCTGCAAAATGAGGTAAATAAAATTCTGATTTCATAAGGTTATTAGGAGGAATTAAGAAGTTAAAATGTCTAGAGTGTTTTTAACAAGGCTTATAGTTCATAGTAAGAACTCAATAAAATATTAGCTGCTGCTGGTATATAATGAGAAGGAAAACAAAATTTATTGTTAAAGAAATAAAAATGTATAGTTAAGGACAGTCAGTTACCTTTCTCTTTGAAAAGCTTTTACTTCTTTATGGTTTGGAGAATCTCAGCAAATTGACCTTCAGAATTTCACAACTTGGTTTTATTTGCTCCCGTAATTAGATTTGGTTTTGTATACCTAAATTCTAGCTTCTGCTTCACATAATTTTCCCACTCTGGGTTTCCAGCACTTATTCTTTGATTATGTGTCAATGTTGCTTGTATTTGGCAATATTACCTCTGTCACTATCCTGCTTTGGCCAAGAAGTGTTTTTCCAGTTTCCAATTTGTGTTGTTGTTTTGTAGGGAGCATTGCAAGCATTGCATTTATCATCAATATTATCAGACTGAGAAATAACCGTTTATGAAAGATAAAAAAAAATCTCATTACAGAAGCTTAACATCTGTTTGTGCAGTGACCTCAATTGATAACTCTGAGTTCCTTTTAGTAAATTTCTTATTGAAATTCTGGTGACTCTACTTACTCATTTGTTAGAAATAACTTTCACCAGAGGAAATTGGGCAGAAAACCTTGCCAGGCATATTTAACTCCTTGTCCTTTAAGAAATTATACTTTGATTTTGGAGGTTTGACTTAGCTAGATAATAAAATTATCGTGGTGGAAGAAACCATAGAAATAATAAATACAGTGATTCTTCTTTGCCTATTGTGTGCTTTGGCTATTCATAAATTTTAGGGCCTTAGATATTAGATACACTTACGTAAGGCCTCACGAACGGTAATTATCTTTTGACCAAAGAAAAAGCCCAAACGAATGCTAAGCTGCATTATCGCTTGGCTTCTGACATGAGCTGATAATCAGATTTTCTTGCTTAAACCCATGATGCTTGAACAATGCTCCCCACTGTCTGGGCTTCCCGATATTACCCTTAATTAGAAAGAACAGAAACACAAATCTGAATTATTTCAAAATCTGGTTTCCATGGTCAGTGGTTTGAAGGGCTTAACTTTATTATACATAAACCTGGCTTTATTGGCTAATGAAATCTGAAATGCGAAGCCCGGGATGGAGGGGGGTGTGGTACTCTGATGTTTACCCATCCCAATATCCGATGTGAGCAAAGTGTTTTGTAACAAATCATCAGATAATTGAATTATGATTCCTTTGTCCATGTATGATTCCAAACCCCATCGCTCAGGAGAACGTGAGAGGAACTTGAACTGGTGCTTTCTTGAGGAGCAATATGTCTAGGTTTCTATTTCGATGGCTGTCAGGGAAATGTTGACCTATTTTACATTTGTTTCCATTTTAGTCCTTCTTTTCCCCTGGACATGTTGGGATACATGGCTGACTGTGTGTGATGACCTGGCCCTGCACTCTTACACATCCTCAGTCCACTATTCCCAAATATTTACCCAGGGCTTCCTGCAATATAGAATAATGCATGGGCTGACATCTAAGCAAGACAAATGATGAAATGAGAGATCCCTTGTAGTTTTATGTATGGTCTTTTAAAAAGAAGGCCTGACCCCATTTGGAAGGCCAATTAATAACTAAGTGGAGATAATAACTTTGTTCTTCTCCTGGGAAACAAAATGAGGAAATAAGAACCTCGGATGCTACTGAGAACTGTGATCACGTGTATGTGGACACGTGTCGTGATTGATAGTGGGGACAAAGTGTCTCTGTGTATGTAAACTGTGGCCCTGACTGCCTTTATTGTCTGCAAATGTTTTTCTAAGATCCTCTTTTTTTCCTTCACAACTACATGTTTTCCTTTTAATTTTAATTATCATTGATATTTTCTTCCCACCCATTCCCTCTCTCCCTCTGTGGTAGGTTTTTTGCTGTTTCTCCCCCACTTAAACATTCCCGACGTGGGTTGGTCTTATATCCCACCTTCCAGATGAGGGCATTGAAGCTCAGAAAGGTGCAGTAATTTTCCTAGGATCACATATCCAGTGAATGCTGGAGGCAGCATCCCAACTCAGGAATGATTAATTCCAAATCCATGGTCTCTGGTACTGTTCTGCAGCCCTGCCAAACTGTATGTTAGCTTTTTTTCAAACAATTTTCTTTGTCTTCATTGCAGTTCTGTTCATTGATGGGGGTTGAAGCACTTCCTTCTTAGTCATCGGGGTTCAGGCTGAATGTGTCTGGGCTCCAGGCTTCTGGATTTTAAGTGATTCATTGTAAGGCCAGACATTTGCTTCGTGTGGTGTCAGTGGCATAGAAGCGTGGACTTTGTGACTTTCGTGGGGAACAATCAGAGACAGCAGTTGCCTGTGGTGTTCCTGGTAAAGGATATTAGGAAGATACCTTTTGAAACAGCTGGATGCACACTGTAGGACCATGGGCAGGATTCGACAAGAATAAAGAAAATCTAGTCTAGACAGTATAGATGAATGAGGGGTGTCTCACCACATTCAATATGGTAGACTGAGCACACTCATATATCTTCTATCCCTCTCCTCAAGCCCAAGACACAAGTGGTAGAACAGATACTTCTAAATGGTGTGCTGCAAATAGGTTTCAGGGAGGCAGACAGATTAAAGTAGTTAGCCTTCTTAGTGGCCTTGTGGAGTCAACAGAACAGATCGGGCTGGTTGCCCTTGGCCTTGGTTAGCCTCATCTGTTTACCCCAGCGCTTCCTACAAAAACTGTACATTTTTTATGTCTCATATGATTCTAAGAAAGATGGAGAAGTGTGGCTTTAAAACAAAATTCATTCACCCTCAAGGGTGAACACAAGGAGAGGAGAGGAGACCCTATCAGATGAGCAGGTTCAGTAATTTTTTGAAAGCTATGAAGTTGGTTAAAAAGTAATAACTGACAACAGAATGGAGTGACTCCAACACATGTCTACCAACACATGTCTACACAGGGACCTGACAAGAAGTGAGTCTGTTTATGCTACCTCCAACACCGGCTAAATAGAGAATGGGTACGGGGCTTAAAACAAGGGGCCGGGGGAGGGTGGTGGTGAGAGCTGGATACAGAGTTCCATTTCTTCTCAGCTCACCCTACAGGGCGAGGACAGGATTTATTCTCAAGAAAAATTAAGATCAAAGGCTCCCAATTCAGGGATGATGAGGACACTCCAAATAGTTGTTTCTTGAAATTTTAACCAGTGGCCTGTGGGACTCTCAGGCCATTTGTTCCTGCTCTGTTCCCAGAATGCTTGCAGCCTGATATTTTCTGGGCTAATAATATGCCAGAGAAATGCCTTTCACATTTGACACTCAGGCATCTGTCACTGGAAAGACAAGCACACTACCTAAGGTGCTGCTGTTAAGGCCCACTAACCACGAAGCTCCACCCAAGTGAATCCAGAGCTAAGGTTGGTGGGTACCATTACAGAGCAGCAGGTGGTAGAAGCTCTGCAGGACCCTCGAGGGAAGCCTGTGACCTGAGATAAGCCAAACCACACAGAGGAGAGGAGACTGGGGAACATGGATGCAGAAAGCCAATGATGTTAACAGAAGTAACACTCGGAAGGCAAACCCAAATCCAAAATCAAAAGAGAGAGAAACCAAATAAGGCAGAACAGCCATCAGGTGAGAGTAGGTTGGTATATTTAAGAAAGAAAAGTGATGCTAAGACCAAGAAAAAACATTGGAAATTAAATGTGTAATAAGCAAAATGTGTGATCATGAGGTTGAGAAGATAAGGAAGTCCTTAGAAAGAGAAAGAAAACTAAACAAAATGGAAAATGGAATGGAAACAGCAAAGAGGAGGAGAGGAAGAGGAACAGAGAGAATAGAAGGTGGGAAATTATTTCCACCAAAAAAAAAAAAAAAAAATGAAGAAGGAGAAGGAGAAGAAAATTTCCTAAACCAGCAAAACAGGAATTTGCAGGTTTGAAGGATTTATTTGAGTGCTCAGCATAATGAAAAACACACAAACAACAAAACCCCACACTAAGATATTTTACTATAAAATTTATTTCAGTAGTGACAAAGAGATCATAGAAGTTTTCAAAGATTCATGATATCCTCCAGACAAACAGCAAAAGAACATAAATCAGTAGGTTATCAGACTACATCAGCTTTTTTAAAAAAATATTTATTTTTTAGTTTTAGGTAGACAGAATATCTTTATTTTATTTTTATGTGGTGCTGAGGATCGAACCCAGTGCCTCACGCATGCTAGGTGAGTGCTCTACCACTGCGCCATAACCCCAGCCCAGACTACATCAGCTTTTGATGCCAAAAGAGAGAGATTCTAAAAAAAGTACACATACTGTACAGATAGTCATCTAACTTGAGACCATATATGGTGAAATGAAGCTACTCTGTAGATGATAGATGTCATTATTTTCTTTCCCAGTGGCAAGATATTAATTAGTCTTTTCATTAAGCTCTGGTAGGAAGCGATCTTCCAGGACAGAAGGACCACTTTTGAATGACAGGTGAGAAGTGCCAAAATCATTCACTGGGTTCAGAACTTTCGACCCTGTCCATGTATGTGCCTGTATGAATTTAAGATTTAGTCTGAAAAATTGTATAGATACAATCAGGGCCAGGTACATAATTTATGGAGCCCAGTACAAAATAAAATGCTGGATTCCTTGTATAAAAAGCAGGAAATGGGACAGTTAATGGTAATAAGATATAAAGCTTTTTCCTTAAAAATAAATTATTTATAAAATGTAATAGAAGTAATTGCAATACATGAGTATCAATATGAACTTAAAACCTGAACAACTTCAGTCCCCAGCACTTCCCCCCTCCCTCTAATCTACTGATCTTTTTGTAATTTATTTATAGTTTTTTTTATAAATTAGCATCTTGTGGCTATACTTGATGTTAGGATTTACTGAGGTATATTCATGGATGTACCTACAGAAGTTTGGTCGGATTCATTCCATTCTTCTTCCCCTTTCCTGTCCTTCCTTCCTCCTCCTCCTCAATCTCCTTTGTCTGCTCTATGGCTCTTTCCTCTATTTGGATGAACTCCCTTCTCCCTTTGTTTTTCCTTTTAGAGCTGATTAATCTTGCAATTTTTCTAAACAGTTTTTCTAGAACAGTTTTCCTAAAAAGATTCAACTCTTCATACAAATTGGTTTTGTGTAACTCTGAATTAACTTGTTGAAATTTATGCAACGACATTTTAATATTTCCTCTGACATTTCCTGTAATTTTTTGACTCTTATAAGAACCCGGAAGCAGAGTCATGATTTGTCATTCAGAACACCTGCTGCACTGTTCCATGGAGTCCTTCCTGCATGGAGCAGAGGGACTCAATTCCTCACTCCATGGCTTGCTAACACTGGTGACAACAAAATACCTCTTTGTTTCAGGTGTAAGGGTTTTGTAGCAAGAATCATATCTTTCATTTTTAGGATACGTAAATTACCTAGGATTTCTTTGTCCCAGCTGGTTGGAGAATGATGTCAACTAAGGCAAAGTGAGTACCTTCCTTATCCATACCATCCTCATCAAAACTGGCCGCTTTTACCTGGCATGAAATAAACTTCCATGAACACAGTCAGCCTTTTGAATCCTCATCTCACAAATATAGATCTGTGGGCACCAGGAAGAATAAGCAAGAGAATGCAGCTCAGTTCAAGATGTCTTATGAGAAAAGTGATTCAAGGCCAAGAGACATTTGCCTCCTGGTGGTAAGATAGCTGCAGCAGCCCCAGCCTCTGTAATCTTTCAGCATCATTCCTCCATTCTGGAAGTCTCAACAAAATCTCAATATACTACATGGGGTTCCAACCTCTGCAGTCAAAAGAAGATAATGTGCTGATGTGTTCAGGTCTTAGTATTTGTTTCCTGCAAACGATATGGATTAAGAATTGGAGAAAAGTAAATCCCTAAATACTTGTACATGAAAATAACATAAAAGTATGTAGAGCAGTATAAAGTGACTAAGGTCCTCCCAAGTGGTGGCAATAGTAGAGGCTCTAGCTTTCTCTTTGAAGTAGAATTCTGCTTAGGGTAAGAAAAGGGGCTAAAGCTTTATACGCAGGCTATTTGTCTCTGAAGCGAGTTTGGCATCTCCATTCATCAGCAGCAATACACTGGTCAGCAGTTTATTTTACTATAACTACTGCACATGGCTCAGTGGGAAAAAGATTAAGAGCTATGATCAAGGCCACACAGGGTATACTTGGACTACCTCACATAAATAATGCTTCATGTCAGAGAAATTATATCTGGACCCTTGGCTTAGCATTCTAAGTGACTATTCTCAATCATAGTTTGATTTTCCACTTGTTGAAATTCCATTCTTATTTCTTATTGTTCAGGTACTAATGTTCCATAAAAGGATGGTTCAGAGAAACCAATTGTAAAAACTTTCTGCCAACACTAAGACATGCACACATATTTTTGGTCTGCAGGGGAGATGACTGTTCCATTATCAGACAGGACAAATGCAGAAAGAGGTGCTCCAATTTCTTTTCCAGCCTCCTCATGACCTCTAATTGCAGTTGCTGTAGCTTTCCTTACACATTGTCAAGGGAGAAAGAAAATACACGTTCATTGGTTACTGTACTTAGAATGTTTCCTAAAACCAGGCAAGGAAACCATGATGATCTTGGCAAACAAACAATTGGAAAGTACAGGTGCTGGGAGTATGCACAGCCCCTGAATCAACAGGACTTGGGAGGAGAGGGGGTTAGATAACAAAGAAAGGTGCTTTTCATTCAGAGAAATTTATTTCTTTTAAATATTTGCAATCTGCAGCCGATAGCACACAGGGCCACTTGGCATTATTTCCTGACAAAGGGGAGGGCTGGGTGGTAATGAGCAGATGCTGGAGTGGCCTGTGGCGTGAGGTGCACCATTTGTCAAGAAGATCAATATTTGCTGTTCTTGTATCTTTGTGGGGAAAGTTTGCTCTTCTTAAAAAAGGGGGGGGGGAGGTGGAGGTTGTGTTTAATACAAGAGGATGGATTTGGCTGCAATCAGCCCAAAGCAGCAAGGTCTTCAGAGAGGACTTTGTACCTGCTTCCCCTGCCCAATGGTGAAATGTTCCAAGTTTTAAGGAATAAGATCAACTGGGCTGATGACACAGCCTCTTTTTCTTTTATTCTTTATCATTCCAGTTAATTCCTACCTTGATGAAAGGTCTAATTTAAATACAATGCTGCATTTCCGAATGTTTTAAAACAAATGGATTCTGTTCAGTTTAATTCCACATTATTGACAACGCAGTCTGGTTCATGTTGGAGGGACAGTGCAGGGCACTAGGGTGATCAAGATGAAGAATATGGAGGTCACTCCTTTAGCTTTGGATGCCTCCATTTCCCTAATTTGTCATACTTAGATCATAGAGAATAGAGTTATATGTTGACCAGCCTTCTAGATCAGAGAAAGGATTTTGCATTTGATCCTTTAGATCAAAGCAAGGTCTACATCTTTAATGTGCATGGAGAACTAGCTGGGAGCCTTGTCATAATTCAGATTCTGATTCAGTAGATCTAGGATGGGGCCAGAGGATCTCCATTTCTAACAGGATTCCAGGTGACATGAGGGTCACAATTGAATCACAACAAATTGCTTACTACCTCCACCAATCACTTGTGATGATTGTTAGCCATGTAGATCCCTAGGCTCCAGCATAGGCATTTTCCACCAAAATTTACATTTTGGTATATGCTTTAGGTGATTTTTATGCATGGTAAAATTTGAGAACCACTGTTTAAATGATGAGAAATCGCCGAATACTATTAAGAATGCAAGTCCCATATTTAGACTCAGGTTTTAGAATGAAAATGTGAAAAAGGGAATCCCATGAGGATACTTTGAGACAGAAAGAAATGAGGGAAAAAGAATATTCATGACTTAGTTATTAAAACTGCCCATCTGGAGAGTATCTATGCATGACCACCTTGGAGGTAATAGTCGAGGGCAGGAGCTACAAAATCATGATGGTCTATATCCAAACTTTATCTCCACTCCCATGAGAATCCCATGGAGGTGAACTGCAAACAGAGCTGTGGTGGCACAGCTAATGGGTGCAGAAGGACTGCAGAGGCTAAGGGGTAAAAGAGGAGGCCAAGGGTGGCCTTCTCCTTGTGGTTCAGACATATGAATTGTTGGTGGAATCAATTAAGACTAGGAGGCAATATTGTCTAGTTTTAAGAATGTGGTCTTTGGGAAGAGTAGATTTACTACTTACCTAGCTTTGGTAAGTAATTGAGGTTTTCATGGGGATAATGGTTGTTGGGAGACAGCATTAGTCCCAGACTGCAAATGCAGAAATTGAGGGACGAAGAGGGTGTCACCAGAGAGGGTGTCTCATCTCCATTACAAAAAGGAGTGGAGATGAGACTGGGACATGGACCACCATGATTTTGTAGCTCCTGCCCTCAACTATTACCTCCGAGGTGGTCATGCATAGATACTCTCCAGGTGGGCAGCTGTGATAACCGAGTCATGAATATTCGTTCTCTCTCCCTCATTTCTTTCTGTCTCAAGGTCTCTCTTATCACCTGTGGTACCACTTTACCTTTAAAATGGTAAAAATTCCATTCCTTCCACTTCTCATAGCTTATCTGTGATGATTTCACTCTATACCAAGAAAACCAAAAGGAAACACTGGCAGCCAAAAAGGCTTATAAAATGCAGGGGTTTCTAATCCTTCCTCAGTTGATGTACACTTTCTGTCACAGGAACAACTGGTCTGGTTCACTCAGCTCCCATCTCTTGCTGTCATTTAAGAGATATGCATCTTTTAAAGCTTCTATCCTTGTTTCTGTGGTGTATAGTCATGGCAAAGGGAAATTCATACTCTGGGGCTGTCTTGGGACCATTCCACTCAGTTCGAAGTTTCTGGCTGGAGACATAAGCCTTTTCCTTAGGGAATGGTGGGGCTGGGTGAGTGATAAGGCTAAGTGGAGTAATAGGATGAAAACCTCACACTTTGGTAAGATCCTGTATTTCATGCAAGGATGGTTTGATCTCTTATGGGTCTTGCAAGTTAATTCTACCCTGCATATATACTATTCATAATATCTAAACAATGCTACTCACACAATAATATCCAGTATCCTAATAATAATATTCATGCAATATCCAAATCAATAATATACAAACAATAAAGATGACACATAAACACTAATGGGAAACTGCTGCTGACTATACACTTAGTAAGTTGCTTTTAATTAAATGAAACCAAATTGTCTTTTCTTGTGACCTTATGTAGTGTTATTTATACTGTATCTTTGTAGCTCTTTCCCCTCTTTATTTTCTGTTTTTTATTTCAAGGTTATTTCAAGCCTGATGTGATAGCCTTCCCTCTCCAATCTTCTGACCTCTTGTTTATGTCCTGCCTCTCTCTACATTGAAACACTGGCTGTTTGCTGAGCTCAAAATGACCTTTGCCCAAGACATCACATGGCTACCCTTTCTTTGCCTGAGAGTCTTTGTTCTAATGTCACCCTATATGAGAAGCCATCCCTTACTTTGTTATACAAATTCCTTTTATCATTTTCCCGTCCCATTTAAACTTTTTTCTTTACTTTAGCAACATAAAAATTACCATCTGATACATTACAAATATATTTATTGTTTTGTCACTCTCCACTCAAATGTCTATTTCACAAGGACAGGAACTTTGTCTCTTGCATCCCCAGTGTCTAGAAGAGTGTCTGGTACATGGTATATATAACTCAATAAAGATACTTGGAACAGAAAATACATTAATTAACCCCTTTAATGAAATACATAGGAGGGACATGCATGCTATAGGTAATTAGTCAATTGCAATTGTTCTTGGGATTATTTCATTTCAATAATGAAGAAGCAAATACTTGAAAAATTTCACTCATTTAGGAAATTAGGAACGGTAGGTGGCATGGATTATTTTTGAAGTCACAGACCTAATTTTATATTGTTTATTTTTCTCTTCTACCTTACAGCCCAGCCCTCATCATGAAAGAACTGTCTTGCCCTGCTCCAGATTTATTACTCACATGAAGAATTTCTCCAAATCTCATAAATATAGTAATCTACATTTTCCAGGTAAATTAAGAATTAATCTCAAGAAAGACTGGAGTTTCCAAAGAAACTCTGGAATTTATATAAATAAAAATCATAAAGACCTTATTGAAGATCACTCAAGCTGTGCTCCAAAAGGGCAACAAAAGAGGGGATTCATTGGGATATTCAGTTGGTAAATCCAAAGGGACACTGGCTCAGCATAGCTAGATCCAGGATTCACTGTTCTTATGATTTTATATCTCTTTTTAAAAATTGGCTTGATTCTCATGTTGGGTTCATTTTTGGAAAGGATAGCAAGAAGTTTCCCTGGTAGCTGTGGGTGCAGATGATTCTTAGAGCTTATAATCTCAAAAGATAAGAAGCCTTCTCTTGCCTTCTATTAGTAACAGTTGTCACCTCTTTTCCAATGACTGTATTTGCCAAATTTGATACTCCTGAGTCTGAGAGAATGAAGTGTATCAGATGGGCCATTTGATCAACAGCTGCATTTAAATTTTTAAAAATTGTGTGTGTGTGTGTGTGTGTGCACATGCAAGGGGGGCGGTACAGATGGAGAGAGAGAGAGAAATGGAGGAATGGTTTCCCAAAATAAATTGATATAGGGAAAGCAAAAGAGTAACATTTTGTATCAAGTCAAAATGATGTATGGTTATGTTAGTTATCTTCTAGACAATATGGGCACCAGAGTCCATTATGACAACCTGGGGCTCTCTATAAACTGTATTTGATGACCATTTCACTGATCTGAGAGGGTAAATACATTCACATGTTCAACTTACTATCTAAGAGAAAGTGAAATTTTTAGAGATAACTATAAAACAGTAACTGCTATTTCACTTGGAGAATGTATTATTTTACTATTTTTAAATTTTAGAATGTTATTTTTTATTTATTCACTTAAACTTAGATATTATGAATGTCCATTTATATGTTTGGATATTGGATATCAGGGCTATTGGAAGGTTTTGACGGTTTTATAAGTTTTAAAATAGTTTCAATGTTCTCGAATAATGTAATTTTAATGGAGTCTTTTAAGAACCACATTGCAATATACACTCAAACTTGTTTCTATTTAATAAAACATGAAAAGCTTGAGAGGAGAATACCTTGACATGGTTCAAGAGGCAAAATTAGAAAGGTATACAGTGGAGAGTTTTGATTCCCGTCCCAAGTCCATTCTGCTTCATGTCCTTTCTCTTAACAGGGAGGCACTTTCAGCATTTTCTTGAGAATCCTTCAACACTTTCCCTGAACAAATGCAAGTGCATATGAATAAATACAAGAGCGCAGGTGGGCAGCTGTAGTCCGCACCTAGCTGACTTCACTTCATACTGAATCTCGGAGCTCTCACACATCAGTTCATTGAGAGATTCCTGGTACATTTTTCTTTCAATTTCAGAGTAGCAGGTTTTATGGCATGCCTTAATTTATTCAGCTAGTTTTCTTTGATGAGCACTAGTGATTCCTTCAACGGAACCAACACACTGGGTGCTCCATATTCATGGGTTCTGTATCCATGAAGTCAATCAACTGCAGATCGGTAATGTAAGTAGGCCTATAATGTCTATACTGAGGACTTGGGGGGACTTCTGTTTTTAATCATTATTCCCTGAACAATGCAAATGTATAGCAAGTACTTATATAGCATTTACATTGTACTAGTTATGGTAAGTAACCTAGAGATGATTTAAAGTATATGGGAGATTGCATGTAGGTTGTTTGCCAATACTATACCATTTTATGTAAGGGACTTAAACATGCTCGGATTTTGCTATCCGCTGGGGAAGGTTTTGACACCAATCCTCCATGGAAACTGAGAGATGACTGCAACATGGATTTCATAGTTTAGGGTTTTGATGGCATGTATTAAAAAATGATTTTGAGCTGGGTGTGATGGCGCATGCCTGTAATCCCAGCGGCTTGGGAGGCTGAGGTAGGAGGATTGCGAATTCAAAGCCAGCTTTAGCAAAAGCAAAGTGCTAAGCAACTCAGTGAGACCCTGTCTCTAAATAAAATACAAAATAGGGCTGGGGATGTGGCTCAGTGGTTGAGTGCCCCTGAGTTCAATCCCCGGTACCAAAAAAAAAAAAAAAAAAGAAAAAGATTTTGACCTATCCCAGTATTTTTAGTGTTATAGAAAGGGCAATTTAGGCTTCACTCCAGTCAATTGATGTTATTCAATAAAAATGAATGCCAACTTTTTAATTCTTTTCTAGATACCAAGGAGGGCTGGAGATGTAACTCAATGGTAGAGTACTTGCCTCTTGCATGTGTGAGGCCCTGGGTTTGATCCCCAGCACTGCAACAAACTACCAAACAAATAAAATGAAGGAACAACAATAAAAAGTAGCTACTATTACTATCTGAAAAATGTATGACATCAAGACTCAGTATATCAGGATATTTAGAGTTGAGATTATGGCTATCTATTTGAGAAATGTCGTGGTTTAAAATTACACAACTTGCTCTCATAGCTCTAAATTCCTTGACATCTATCTCAAATTTGAAGAAATGGAGGCTACAGGCATGGTGAGGTGGACGGGGCATTTATGGGTAGGACTAGAAAGCAAGCAGGGACTCTCCGGGCATGAGGGACTCACTCGGTCGGGTATAGGTAGCCATAACTTTTCAGACACATGGGCAATATTTTTGTTCTGGGAACCACTTCTGGATAGACACAGAGTCCTGTGAATAGTAAGAAGGATGATGATTGCTGTTAGGCACCTGGAAGGAGAGAAAAGCCACAGCTAGGTTGGTTGCTAGGCAATGGGGAGCTGTTAACTATTTTTGAAAGCAGAGGAGTGATGTAATTGGATTGTATCCAGCAGCAGTTAAAGATAGTGATTGAGGGGACAAGATTGCCAGTAGAAAACTACTTTGGAGGCTATTATAATCATGAGAGTGAAAAACAATAAGAGCATGAAGACGTCAGTGAAGTTAGAGGAAAAAGAATGAGTAGGAGAGATATTTAATGCTCACAGGATATGGTTATGGACCAAGATGAAGATTGAAGAAGGGTGATCTGGGTAGCGTTTATGTATCCATTAAGTCACTCAACAAAGGGTGATTGAACATCTGTTAAGACACTGGTACCATGTTAACTTTTGGAAGCACAGAAGTGAATAAGACAGATGAGGTTCCTGTCCTTTTGAAAGGTGCCTTTTAGGGAAGGCAATAGTTAATAAGTAAATGAATAATGAAGATGATTGCAGATTATAATAAGAGCTATGAAGAAGTGGTTATTTTCTCATGCCCCTTCATAAGGACCTTCTCCCCAACTCCAGTCCTTGACAACTGACAATTTATTTAATATCTTCATAGTTTTGCCATTTCCAGAATGTCCTATAAGTGGAATCATATGATATGTAATTTCCTAAATCTGACCTCTTTCATTTAGCATAATTCATTTGAGATTTGTCTTGTTGTTGAATGGTATTTCGTGGTATGCAATTACCATAGTTTGTTTATCCACACATCAGCTAAAACATGGAAGTTGTTTCAGATGTTGGAAAACCTTTTGGGAAATTGTGTTGAGATGACTGAAATGATCATTCTATGTCTTAATTGTGATAATGGTTACAAATCTACATGTTTGATGAAACTCACAGCTGGACACAAAAAGGTGAATTTTACTCTCTATAAATTTTGCTTCAACAAATCTTACATTAAAATAGCTGATATATCAAACATTTTTAAAAAGATAAGAAGAAAGTAGAGGGAAAAAAATAAATTAATGGGAGTAACCCAAGGCCCAGAAGATAGGGCCTATTTAAATGTGGAGGTCAGGGAAGACCTCTCTGAGGAGTTAACATTCATCCTGAGACATGTTTATTTGGTGTGTTCAAAAAATAGAAAAGAGATGAGTGTATCCAGAAGAAAGAAAAGAGGAATGTGAATTCAGATACAAAACAAGCAGGTTCCAGATTAGGAAGAACGTTCTAGGTTCGAATGAAGAGTTTTAAAAATTTTATCCTAAATTCAAAGAAAAGCCGTGGAGGACTTTAGGTAGAATTGTAACTCTTCTTGTTTACTTTTAAAAATTATCACATGATCATTGTTTGGATAATTAACAGAAGAGGGAACAAATGAGAACTGGTGGAAGAGGAAGGGGCCCAAGTGAGGCTGATGACTGAGAAGACGGAGATGAGTAGAGGGGGGTGTTGAATGTCATTTTTAGATGGATAAAACCAGCTAGCCTTGCGAATGGTTAAAATATGGGGTGAGGAAAGGGTAGGGATCCAGGAAAATCCTGATCTTTGGCTTGAGAGACAGGGTGATGGTTCTTCCATTTACTGGATTGGAGAATTATTGAGTGAGGACCTGTTTTAAAGAAGAAAATATAGAGTTGAATAAGACCTGGTGTCACCCTTCCCCCACCACCCAGACTCAGTCACAAAATCTGAAATGCTATTTGGATCAGTTGCTTTTATCCCTGAAATGGCTTCTCCCAGATGCAGTCCCATTATCTCTGAAACCCCCCCCCAGCAATCTCATGTCCCTGAGATCATTCTATTTCTGTTTAGAACTTGGCTAAGCAAAAGTTCTTAAATTGCAAAAACAGTGATGAAAATTCATTTCCTTCTTGCATGTGGCTCCTTGAAATGTGTTTTCCTACACCTCCCATTGAAAGGAGGAGTTTAGTTTTCTACCCCTTGAATCTCAGCTTAACTGCGTGACCAGTTTGGGCCAATGGGGCACTTGAAAATATTATATAAATAGATAATTTAAAAGGGCCTGTGAATTGAGGCTTGCCTTGTTACTGTTGGAAAATTTTCCATCTTTCTATGAATGTGCCCAGGCTAACCTGCTGGATGATGAGAAATGAGCTGATTGCCCCCAGCTGATAGCAGCCATGTGAGTGAGGCTGCTCCTACACCAATGAGTCTGACCATGGGTAGACCTGAAAGAGTATGTGTTCATCCGAAGGTATCAAGCTCAAGGTGAGCTGATTGCAAATAGAACTGTCCAGTCAACCCAAAGAGTCATGGGAAGCAATATGTATGTGTATGTATATATTATTTATACATATATATTATTTATATATACACACCTATACATACATATATGATATATAAATAAACATGTATATACTTATTGAAGAACTAGTTAAGTTCTGGAATAGTTTATTACACAGCAAAACTAACTGTTACACCACCCAGAGTTTCAATGGTGGTAAACAGTCTCAAACTGACTTCTGCCTATGTTGAGTCTATGGATAACTTTAAAATCTTTTCTTATTTGCAAATGAATAATAGAAGAAGAATGCACATAAACAGATTATGTCACAGATCACATTCAACAACACTTACTAATAACCTGTTTCATTTTGGATACGCTGTTAGGTGTTGGGGGACACACAGATACATTCATTAGGGTAGTTGTCCTTAAAGAGATTGGGAATTTTCATAAAGAATAAGCTAGCTGACTGACAATGAGTTCAACAAGTATTTATTAAATGCTTACTCTGTACCACAGACTGTTTTGGATACTGGGAGTAGCCCTTAGAAAAATATGGAAAAATTCTTATAGGGGTTGGGGAGTATAAAATTGTTTCTATAAAGGAAGCCTCATAAACTTTATTTTCTTATGACTGACATCAGCCAGGTGACTTCAGAATGTCATGTGGGAGGTGTCCCAGCTGCTGGCCTTAGTCTTTGCGGTAAGGAGGGGACCATGGCTTGGAGAAGGTGAGGAGATGGGCATCAGGAAGGTGAGAGGGAGAGCTGGGATCCCCTTTACCTGGACTGGCCCAATCTCCCTTGAAGGCCATACTCTATTATCTTTCCAGAATGGAGATTGAAGCACTTCTCAGGTGCACAAATGTGCGTTGGGAAAGTTTTTGAGATTCTTGCTATGTCCTACCATTCTGTTCGCAGTAGGAGTAGGCTTAGCCCAATTCATTCTCTGTAAAAGTTTCCCAAAGGTCAGGAACCCCTGTGTTATAGACCACAAAGGTTTCTTAGAGAAGACTCATTTTTGCTGCTCTCAAGTAGAATAAAAAGAGATGAAATTGCTTGGTAATGTCTAAGTTTGTTCACACATACCATGGCGCTTTTGAATTAGTTCCACTGTGAGTGACTGAAGGGGGGGGGTGAGGCCTGACTAGGCCTTGCAGGGCAGCACCCTTTCCACTTCTCTGGGGCTCCCTTGTTCTTTCTTTGGCGTATTTGAAGGCTCACACTAACGCTTGTGAGAAAGCTCTCACATTCTGACAGAATTCTTTCAGGGAACTCACCCTCATGGAAAAATGGTGGTTCACATTGGAACCTTGAATACTTCTCTACCATTCTCACAACTTTTTTGCAAAGAGCTTGGGATGAATTTGTCATCTCCCTCCTGGGTGAAAATCACTTTTCATGGGTTGACAGAAATCTACGTTTGGGGGGGGGCAGTTTTCAGTTGTTTAGCTTTTGGGGGGTGGGAATGATGTAAATACAATCCGAGGGCTTAGTTCTTGGGAAATTCAGGAAGTGTCTCCCAGAAGGGGAGGGGAGGACATTTGTCAAAGTGCCTATGCTGCCGGTCCTCATATAAATGCTCTTTCTCCTTTGTTCCTGCCAGACTCAGAAGCATACAACTCAAGCACAAAGCCAAGGAGGAACCGGCCGGCCAGTGAACGCCACAGTGGTTTCTAATCCATGTGGATCAAAACCACGCAAGTTTTGATTCTGTAAAGAATCTAGCATGCTGGATTAATCACATGGATTAATAAAACACAGTCGCCTTCACTCACTGGTGCCTTCTAGCCTTTGTGCTTACTCTCTCCGCCCCCTTTTTCTTGAATTCTATGAAACTCACTGGAACAAAGGAGTGGCGTTCTCTGAGTCACATGGCAGTTGGGCCACTGGTCCACCCACTGGACGGTAGGCTCCTGGAATTTCTCAGCATGCAGAACTCTTGTTTGTGCCCATATGATTACCTCTGTGCCATGGAGAAAAACTCAGGTGTGTTTGAGGGCTTATATTTTGTGGAGTTTTGCTGGAAGCAAAAAGTACCATATCAAGGAAGCAAAGGCTCCGTAGAGAGCATCTAATAGTGAGGGGCATTGGACAAAGTATCTTACTGGATTTCAGTATCTTACTGGATTTCACGGTACTGTTAAGTAGCAGAGTTGAGACAACTTCCACCTGAACCTTGCTGCTGTTCCCTCTTGCCTAAAGCCTGTCTGTTAAGCTTTGTTTAATTGTGCCTTCAAAAATTCAACACATGCTCCCAGCCTGGGTTTCAATGTTTCTTAATGTGTTCTGTCTTCTTCAAACTGATAAGGTAATGTGGTGGACAAGTTCCTACGTCAGCGCAGAGTTGTTGTTATTCATAAGCTCAAAAACCTTTATTTTAAACCTCACAGAGAAGAAATAGCACAGAGGAAGAAGTGAATGGCAAACACTTCTAAAGGGGCTAAAAGCAGGGCAGAAGCAGCCTGCTTGTTTTTATTTTGTCCTGCAGAACACTGTCCTTCCTCAGCCTCCCTCCATGGGAGAATTCTTTTACCTTAGTCCACTTGGCTTCTTCAAATTTAGGAGCAAAGAATTCTGCCCTTCATTAGCTGCGTGGCCTTTCTTATGCATTTTGGGGTAATGGGTAAGTTAGGAACCAGAAAAACTGAAGAGCCGAAAAATAATAAAATGAAATAAAATAAAAAATGAAATAAAATACTAAGAGTTAGAAAATAAGAAAAATTATAATGTCAAGTGGGGCCAAGAGGAAGGATGAGGGAGCCTGTGGTGTCAGCTGGGCCTGAAGGTGGGCTTTAGGGAGCTGGGGATGGAAGAGGATGGGGAGAAAAGTGGGGACAGCTGGTGTATGTATGGTGAGAGAGTTGGAGAAGAAAAGAAACCAGATGAGGGGAAAGAGGATAGGGAGGGAGAAGGGAGGGTTAAGGTTGGAAGAATTTGCAGTGCCATATGAATCGAAACTTTCTTATATTTCCTCGGTAGACTGGAATTCAAATTTAAAGTGATCTTTAATTATTTTTGGATGCCAGTTTAAGTTTATTTTATTAAGTCAAGATGGGCCACAAATGGGCTTCTCACCTGAGGGATTCTACCTTTTAAGATCTCCACGATATGTGTACACATGCTACCTATGTCTTCTTGGTCCAACTTCAGCTCCATCACTAAAATAGGCAAGAAATACCACTCGCTAGCCAGGCGCGGTGGCGCAAGCCTGTAATCTCAGCACTTAGGGAGGCTGAGACAGGAGAATTGCGAGTTCAAAAGCATCTCAGTGAGACCCTGTCTCTACATAAAACACAAAATAGGGCTAGGGTTGTGGCTCGGTGGTCGAGTGCCCCTGAGTTCAATCTCCAGTACCAAAAAAAAAAAGAAAGAAAGAAAAGAAATATCACTTGCTTCTGTTTGAGTATGTGATATATTTATTCACTTTTTATTCAAAATAATATTCACTGAATGCCTACTCTGTAAAAACCATGGAGTGAATAAAGCATAGCCCTTGTCTTTGGAGAGGTTATTTTCTAGGGGAGGAAGCAGAAACTAAGCCATTAAAGTATATAAACAATGCAAGTCAAGATTGTAAAAGGGATGATGAAGGAAGTAAACTTGAAACGACTCCCTGCAAAAATGACATTTAAACTTGGATCTATAAAATGAGGACTCAGTTAAATGCACTCTGGAAAGAAAGGCAAACTATTAATTTTTAGGGAAATGTCTAGGAAATATATTTCTAATAAAATTTCTTCACATCTCCATTTTTGAAAATCAAAGTATTTAGAGAGATCAATAGAATTTACCTAATCTGAACAACAGAGAAAAAAACAGACAAAAAATAAAAGAAAAAAGAAAAAAAATTTATGGAGGAGATGTGAGACCATACCAAGAACGCTAATGTGTGTTGTTGGAGTTCCAGAAGGAGAGTAGAGAGAGGGACTTATAAAGTATATGAAGAAATAATAACTGCAAACTCTGTAAATTTGGTTACAAACATAAACCCACACATTCAAACAGCTAAATGAGTCCCAAATAAGATAAATCCAGTGAAATCTATGCTAAGACACATCATAATTAAACTTCTGAAAATTAAGGATAAAATCAAGGTGTTTTGTTGCCCTTAAATTCCTGGTATAAATAAGTAAGTGAAGATTTAGTGTTCCACTGGAAGATGATCTAATCATTGGTTTTATCAGTGAGAGTCCAGCCAGAAACATTTGGCATACTTTCAAAAGGGTTCCACAGGAAATAATTGAATGAAGGGATAACATGCAGAGAGGTGGAGAGGATCTCATTATGAGTTGGTGAAATATTTAGGACTAGTAACAGTGAGAAGCCATTACTATTTTTAAATGTTTCTACCAGCACAGCTGGGTCACACAGTTGATACCTGACTGGAATTAGGTGGTGGAAGGTGGCCTCTACCTTAACTGTGGCAAGGAGGAAGCAGGAGGAGAGAGAGCAGACACCTTTCTCTTCTTCTTTTCCAATTCTCTGATCTCCTCTTAGTGCCTCAGTTATCTAAGCCCTATGAGGAGGCATGGGGAATGGGGCTTAGGTGACATATTCCACAGAGGCAAGTCTTCTGAGGCACAGATCTCACCGGAAAAGAGTAGAAAGTAGCTGTGAGAGGGGCAGTGAGAGATGGAGAATAATCAGCACCTAGATAGAAGTAAAAACTTAGGTTCTATAGTGAGGAAGTCTGGTTTGGGCTAGTTACCCAAATTTTTTGGGCTAAAAATTACTCTTCTGTTAAATAAAGACATAGGACTAGGTAATTTCTAATATTATCTTTTAACTCTAAGCAATATCCTATTTAGAGATTTCTTATCCATGCTCTGGCACCTGATATCTGGGTTTCAGTTAATTCAGAACCTTAAGCTCTAGGTGCTTCCAGACTATACTAAATATTCTATTAGAAATTCTCACTTATTGGTCTTTCCTTTCTTCCAAATTAATAAATGTTCTCCATTTTCTTTGTACAACATTCGGACATTCACAGCACAGTGGGGGATAAGCTGCTGTGTGGTTTCCCTGGCTGGTCCTAACTGGGTAGTATATTTGCCAAGAGTAAACTGTCTACTTCTGAACCATTCATGACAGTTGTATTTATTGTGATCACATAACAAATATTAGATGGGTGAAAAACTTATTTAAAAATTAATTCAATTACTTCAGAAACGGTTTCTAAATTAGATTTAATTTTGTTAAATTTCAGACATCTGTAAGAATTTAGAAGTAAATTACTAATATCTAGAAAGAATTCGCATTCAGTTATTTTTAAAATACTTCATTTAACTTCAGGAAATGGAAATCAGCGAATATTACTATGCAATTGTGGATATGCATTATGAATGCTATATTTTCAAGACGAGAAACTCAAACTCCATCTGCAGGCACATGTTCAAAGATAAAGCATTGGTCTATATAAAAAATTGGTAAAAAATGCACATACATGTGTTTTAAATGAAAGTATTTAAAATATTTAATTTTTTCTGGACTAATTTTTTATTAACTGACAATTTTTTGGTCATAATCAAATTACAAGAGGGCTTATACTATTCTTGATCTTTAGCATGGTAGCCACTGCTAAACTTTCCTTATAACTATTGAAAATAGCATCCTCTTTTAAGACATCATGGGACTTATGTAAACTCCTGAGTCTGGGTTAGTGCATTACATTAAACTAGACCATCTTCTTCAATCCTAATGCAATATGTCTTAGCAGTGTGAACCCATGCTCACTCAAGAAATGTGAGGTTTCCCTGAAGTATGAATTACTCATTATCAAAGAACAGCCACAAAAGGGAATGACGTTTGCTATTGGATATCATTTGAGTATTGAATCCAGTATACACATATACTTTTAAAATAGACTATTCTTGAAGAATAGTCCTTAGGTTGTTTTCATTGTGCATGAGAAGTCCTTTGCCTAGTACTTGGCCTTGGATAGAGGTCACTGAATATTGCTTTGTTGTGACATCTGTCACTTCAAATATTGAATATACTCTGCTATCTTCCCTAGATATTAATAGAAGACCTCCAAGACCTGTTTCTTTACAACTGTATGTAAAACTGGGTTCGATGAGGCATTTGAAAGGACAGGGAGAGGAGGGAGAAGGAAAAGACTGTGGCTAGTTTCAGGAATTAGTTGTTTCTACTATTAAATGATTTATAGTTTTCTGAGAAATCTCATGTTCTATAAAATCGTGTAAAAGTAGGAAAAATCATATTGGGCTGATTAATCACAACACATGCAACTTTGAAATACCACAAAATAATAACAATCCCAATGAAAGTTCTGACTAAAAAGTGTGTTGAGGTTCTCATGAGGAACCAGTACAGTACACACTTTGAGTTCTTTTAAGGAGATAAATGTAAGGATTTAGATAAATGTGAAGGATTTAGGCTGCCAAGTTTTGGAGGCAGGTCACATGCATGAAGATTTGGAGGACTGGCACACAGCTTTGGAGGATAGACCCCCTTGGTCCAGTTGAGTAGAAAAGAATGTGGTGGTGAGTGGGCATGGACAACCTTATTCCTCTGGCAATCGCCATGTTCTGCTATGGCAGGGCAAATTGCATTCAGCTACTGTCACTTCTGGTTCAAACATTAAGATAGTGAGAAAAATTAACACATGAAAAATGTGACATTATATTGATGTTTTCTCTTCTTGACCAATGATGAACTAATTTACTTGACAAAGACACATATTGTAATAGAAAGTATTTGAGAAATTCAAGTGATATTTAAATGTTTACCATGATCCATTTGCTCTTAGATTATGCTTTTTAGGAAGAAATGAATTTGCCATTCTACAAGGTATTAATAGCAGAATACAGTTAGTACATTACATGGCTAAGGTACATATTTGAGAAGTGTTGACATAAAAGCAGAGACTACAAACTACATCTGGTGGGCTGTGATTTCATCCAATATTGAAAAGACTAACTAAAAGCAATAATGATAGGTAATGTTCATTGAACACTTGTGTCATTAATTCTGCTCAGCTCTTTGCATGTGTTACCTCATTTATTTATTAGAAGTTATTTATTCTAATTGGGTATACATGACAGCAGAATGCATTTTGATTCATTGTACACAAATGGAGCACAACTTTTCATTTCTCTGGTTGTGCACACCATATGTGCTGTCATTCATGAACCTAGGGCATTGTTGTCCATTGCATTCCACCATCTTTCCTGCCCCCGTGTCGCCTCCTCTCCTTTCCCTCCCCTTTGGCCAAAGTTCCATTCTTCCCATGCCCACTCCCCCATTATAGATCAGCATCCACTTACCAGAGAGAACATTTGGCCTTTGGTTTTATGGGATTGGCTTACTTCGCTTAGCATGATGTTCTCCAACTTCATCCATTTACCTGGAAATGCCGTAATTTTATTCTCTTTTAATGCTGAGTAATATTTCATTGTGTATATATACCACCGTTTCTTTATCCGTTCATCTATTGAAGGGCATCTAGGTTGCTTCCACAGTTTAGCGATTGTGAATTGATCTGTTATAAACATTGAAGTGGCTGTGTCACTGTAGTATGCTGTTTTTAAGTCTTTTGGGTGTAGACTGAGGAGTGGGATAGCTGGGTCACATGGTGGTTGCATTCCAACTTTCTAAGGAATTTCCATACTGTTTTCCAGAGTGGTTGCACCAATTTGCAGTCCCACTAGCTATGTATGAGTGTGCCTTTTCCTCCACATCCTCACCAACACTTGTTTGTATTCTTGATAACTGCCATTCTGACTGGCATGAGATGAAATCTTAGAGTAGTTTTGATTTGCATTTCTGTAATGGCTAGAGATGTTGAACATTTTTTCATACATTTGTTGATCTATTTGTATATCTTCTTCTGAGAAGTGTCTGTTCAGCTCCTTAGCCCATTTATTGATTGGATTGTTTGTTTTTTGGTGTTAAGTTTTTTGAGTTCTTTATATATCCTACAGATCAGTGCTCTAACTGATGTGCATGTGGCAAAACTTTGCTCCCAGGATGTAGGCTCTCCTTTCACCTCATTGATTGTTTCTTTTGCTGAGAAGAAGCTTTTTACTTTGAATCCATCCCATTTATTGACTCTTGGTTTTATTTATTGTGCTTTAGGAGTATTGTTAAGGAAGTCGCGGCCTAATCTGACATGATGAAGATTTGGAACTACTTTTTCTTCTATTAGGCGCAGGATCTCTGGTCTAATTCCTAGGTCCTTGATCTACTTTGAGTTGAGCTTTGTACATAGTGAGAGATAGGGGTTTAGTTTCATTTTGCTGCATATGGATTTCCAGTTTTCCCAGCACCATTTGTTGAAGAGGCTATCTTTTCTCCAGTGTATGTTTTTGGCACCTTTGTCTAGTATGAGATAACTGTATTTATATGGGTTTGTCTCTCTCTCTGTCTTCTATTCTGTACCATTGGTCTATATGTCTGTTTTGGTTCCAATACCATGCTGTTTTTGTATTATAGCTTTGTAATATAGTTTAATGTCTGATATTGTGATACCTCCTGCTTCACTCTTCTTGCTAAGGATTGCTTTGGCTATTCTGGGTCTCTTATTCTTCCAAATGAATTTCATGATTGTTTTTTTCTATTTCTGTAAGGAATGATGTTGAGATTTTAATTGGGATCACATTGAATCTGTATAGCACTTTGGGTAGTATGGTCATTTTGATAATATTGATTCTGCCTATCCAAGAGCATGGGAGATCTTTCCATCTTCTAAGGTCTTCTTCAATTTCTTTCTTTAGTGTTCTGTACTTTTCATTAGAGGTCTTTCATCTCTTTTGTGAAATTGATTCCCAAGTATTTCATTTTTTTAAAGCCATTGTGAATGGGGTAGTTTTCCTAATTTCTCTTTCAGAAGATTCATCACTGATGTATAGAAATGCATTTGATTTATGGGTATTGATTTTATATCCTGCTACTTTGCTGAATTCATTTATTAATTCTAGAAGTTCTTTCCCATGGAATTTTTTGGATCCTCTAAGTAAAGAATCATGTCATCGGCAAATAATGATAATTTTAGTTCTTCTTTTTCCTATTTGTATCCCTTTAATTTTTTTCATCTGTCTAATTGCTCTGGCCAGAGTTTCAAGGACTATCTTGAATAGAAGTAGTGAAAGAGGGTATCCATGTCTTGTTCCCAGTTTTAGAGGACATGCTTCCAATTGTTCTTCATTTAGGATGATGTTGGCCTTGGGTTTAGCATAGATAGCTTTTATAATGTTGAGGTATGTTCCTACTATACCTAGTTTTTTCTAGTGTTTTGAACATGAAGAGGTGCTGTATTTTGTCAAACGCTTTTTCAGCATCTATAGAGATATCATATGATTCTTGACTTTAAGTCTATTGATATGATGAATTAATTACATTTATTGATTTCCATGTGTTGAACCAACCTTGCATACCTGGGATGCACTTGATCATGGTGCGCTATCTTTTTAATATGTTTTTGTATGCAATTTGCCAGAATTTTATTGAAAATTTTTGCATCCATGTTCATCAGGGATATTGGTCTGAAGTTTTCTTTCTTTGATATATCTTTGTCTGGTTTTGGAGTCAGGATGATACTAGCCTCATAGAATGAGAATGGAAGGGTTCCTGCCATTTCTATTTCATGGAATAATTTGAAGAGTATTGGAATTAATTCTTCTTTGAAGGTCTTGTAGAACTCGGCTGAGAATCCATCTGGTCCTGGGCTCTTCTTGGTTGGTAAGCTTTTGATGGCATCTTTTATTTCCTTGATTGCAATTGATCTGTTTAAGTTGTGTATGTCCTCCTGATTCAGTTTGGGCAGATCATGTATCTCTAGAAATTTGTCCGTGTCTTTGGGACTTTCTATTTTACTGGAGTATAGGTTTTCAAAATAGTTTCTAATTATCTTCTGTATTTCAGCAGAGTCTGTCATGATACTTCCTTTTTCATCTTGAATTTTAGTAATTTGAGTTTTCTCTCTCCTTCTTTTTGTTAGGGTGGCTAAAAGTTTATCAATTTTATTTATTTTTCAAAGAACCAGCTTTTTGTTTTGTCAATTTTTTGAATTGTTTCCTTTGTTTCAATTTCACTGAGTTCAACCCTGATTTTAATTATTTCCTGTCTTCTACTTCTTTTGGTGTTGATTTGTTCTTCTCCTAGTGCTTTGAGCTGTAATGTCAGGTCATTTATTTGTTGAAGTTTTCTTCTTTTAATGAATGAGCTCAATGCAATGAACTTTCCTTTTAACACAGCATTCATAGTGTCCCAGAGATTTTGATAGGTTGTATCAGAGTGCTCATTTACCTCTAAGAATTTTTTTATCTTCTCCCTGATGTCTTCTGTTATCCATGTATCATTCAATAGCATATTATTTAGTCTTCAGGTGATGGAGTAGCTTCTATTTATTATTTGATTGTTGATTTATAATTTCATTTCATTATGATCTGAGAATGCAGGGTAGTATCTCTGTTTTTTTTTGTATTTGCTAAGACTTGATTTATGGCATAACATATGGTCTATTTTAGAGAAGGATCCATATGCTTCTGAGAAAGTGTATTCACTTGATGGATGAAATATTCTGTATATGTGTGTTAATTCTAAATTATTGATTGTATTATTGAGTTTTATGGTTTCTTTGTTTAGTTTTTGTTTGGAAGATCTTCCAGTGGTGAGAGAGGTGTGTTCAAGTCATCCAGTATTATTGTGCTGTGGTCTAGTTGAGTTTTGAAATTGAGAAGGCCTTGTTTGATATACATAGATACCCCATTGTTTGAGGTATAAATATTCATGATTGTTATGTCTTTTTGACATATGTTTCCCTTAAGCAGTATAAAATGACCTTCTTTATCCATTTTCACTAACTTTGGTTTGAAGTCCACTTTATCTGATATGAAGCTGGAAACCTCTGCTTGTTTACATGGTCCATTTGAGTGGTATGATCTTTCCCATCCTTTCACTATCAGTCTGTGGATGTCTTTTTATATAAGATGAGTCTCTTGAAGGCAGCATATTATTGGGCCTTTTTTTTTAGTCCAATCTGCAAGTCTATGTATTTTAATTGATGAGTTTAGGCCATTCACATTCAGGGTTGTTATTAAAATATGGTTTGTATTCCCATTCATTTTGGTTTGTTTATTTATTTATTCATTCATTCATTTTTGTTTTTTTAAGTATTTTTTTAGTTGTTGATGGATCTTTATTTTATTCATTTATTATTTATATGTGGTGCTGAGGATTTAACCCAGTGCTTCATACATGCTAAGCAAGTGCTCTACCACTGAGCTACAGCCCCAGTCCCTATTTTTGGTTTTTAACTTGACTTGGTTTCTCCTTTGATTGGCTTTTCCTTTACTGTAGTTCCTCTTTTTGCTTATTTTCATTGTTTTTCATTTCCTCCTTATGGAATATTTTGCAGAGAATGTTGTTTAGTTCAGGCTTTCTCATTATATTCTTTTAACTTTTGTTTATCGTGGAAGGTTTCTATTATATCATCAAATCTGAAGCTTAATTTTGCTAGATATAAGATTCTTGAGTGGGACTCTTTCTTTCAGAGCTTGGTATATGTTTTCCAGAATCTCCTGGCTTTGAGGGTTTGGGTTGAGAAATCTGCTGAAATCCAAATTGGTTTCCCCCTGTATGTAATTTGTGCCTTCTCTCTTGCAGCTTTTAAAATTCTATCCTTATGTTGTATGTTAGGCATTTTCATTATAATGTGTTTTGATGTAGATCTGTTGTAGTTTTGTACATTTGGTGTCTTGTGAGCCTCTTGTATTTGATTTTCCAATTCATTCTTCATGTTTGAGAAATTTTCAGATATTATTTCATTAAAGAAATAATTTCATTGTGCATTCCTTTGGTTTGTATCTCTATGCCTTCCTTTATCCCAATAATTCTTAGATTTGGCCTTTTCATGTTATCCCATAATTCTTGGATGTTCTGTTTATGGTTTCTTACCATTTTCATTGTGTGGTCAACTTTATTTTAAAGATTATATATTTTGTCTTCATTGTCTGAGGTTCTGTCTTCCAAGTTGTCTAGTCTGTTGGTAATGCTTTCTATTGAATTTTTTATTTGCTTTATTGTTTCCTTCATTTCAAGGATTTCTGCTTTTTTTTTCAGAGTATCTCTTTCTCGAAGTAATCTTTTGCTCCCTGTATGTGCTCTTTTATCTCTTTGTTGTATTGATCAATTGTTGCCTGCAATTGCTCTCTTGTATTATTCTGTGCTTCACAGATTATGTATGTTATGTATGTTTGATTATGTATATTCTGAACTCCTTCTCTGACATTTCATCTACTGTGCTGTTAATGTATTCTATTATTGTAGCATCTTGGTTTGATTAGGGCATTTTCTTCCCTTGTTTTTTCATATTGTTCATTGTGTCTTCTTCTCTGGCAGTGCCAATCTGAGGTATTACAGTTTCTACCCTATAATCTTGGTTCCCAATACCTCACCGCTGGTGTAACGGGCCTGCAGGGACTTTGGGGATTGTCTTCCTGGTCCTGGATGTTGTCTCTAGATGGAAGTAGGCCAGGACAGCCTCCTGTTGGTTGATGGTGGGCCATAGTGTGGTCGGTCTCCTCCTCCACACCTGCAGCCAGAGTTGGTCTGCTCTTCCTCCTCCTATGTTAGTTCATTTAATCACTATATAACTACTCTCCTGCAATTGTTCCTAAAGTTAACATTTTAGACTGTGAGTTTGGCCTCAGAATCCACTCTTAGCTAAATATTGTACTACTATCTTCAACATATGATGTGGTAGACTACCCTGTTCAGCTCCCAGAGACATTTTCAGAGGGACATGAGCAAGAAGCCCTTGTTCAAAATTCACCTTGATTTCATTTTAATGCATGGTAAGTCTTGCCCATCTTGAGATCAGAGACATATTTATTTTTTCTTCTAAGGAAAGATATTAATCTCTATACTTTTTCTTCTCACAGTAACACGATGGGTAATAATAGGGTCATTGTAGTTGCTACGCTAAACATTTTCCAGAATATTCCCCAATCTCCATTTCTGTGATTAGAAAATTTGTGAAAAAGTATATTTTGATACTTTCTTTTGTAAAACAAGAAGCTTAATGAACTATGTTTATTCCCAATGCTGCCTAACTCCTCAGTCTTTATGTAATCTAGAATTTGGATACTTTCAATGAAAATTTTAAAGAAGCACATTTACTTGGTATATTTTATGATCCCTTGCATATCATAAGAAAGCATTTTTTATTGTTTTGCTATGTGAATGAAAACTTAATGAGAACCAAAATTATTTGCTGTATGTAGATGATTGTCCATTGTCTCTAGCATTTAAAATTGCATACAAAGAAGCATGGTACCAACTTTATTTTTGTACAGAGGTAGACAGTTTTAACTTTTCTTCTTGGATAGCTGCATAGTTTTTCTTCTTTTTGTTTCATAATTTTTCTTCCTGAAGAAAGACAGACCAAATTTTTTTAGTACAGGCCAATATATAAATTTTAAATTAATTTAACTCAAAACACAGTGAGCTCTTTAACTTTGAATTCTCAAGACTTACTTTTCAAGTCAGTTAGTTTTTTGAAATAACATCTTTGCATATTGTATAGACTTGACAAGAATAATTAGAGGAGAAAAAGTTTATTTGGGGGCTCACGCTTTCAGAGGTCTTAGTCCACAGACTCATTGCTTTGGGCTGGAGAGGAGGCAGACCATCATGGTGGAAGAGTATGGCAAAAGAAAGCAATTGGGAAAATGGCACCAGGAAGGGGAGAGAGAGAGAGATGGATCGATTCTCACCCAGGACAAAATATAGACCCTAGAGGCATTCCCACAATGACCCAACTCCTCCAACCACAACTTGCCTGCCTGCAGTTACATCCCAGTTAATCCCTATAAGGGGATTAACACACTGATTAGGTTAAGGCTCTATTTTAGTCAGCTTTTTTGCTGTTGTGACTAAAGGACTCAACCAGCACCTCATGATCTGTCAATGTAACAGAGGCTGCTATGCCTAGTGTAGAGGCCCCACCCTTGTTGAGTTTCCCTCACCTTAGAAGAAGACCTCCTGTTCCAGAAGCTCCTGTGCATTCTCCTGTGTACCACCTCAGAACCCTCAGCTGACCTCACCTCAGATCTCAAGGGGTTTCACTAGGTTACATATGCTCCTCTAAACTAGTAATAGTAAGAGAAATGAGTTTATCCCAGTAGGGATTTTCTCCTGAGCTGGGAATAGGGCTCCTTCCATGAGGTATGGATACATGAGCAAAGATAGCCTCTGTTTGCAGAAAATAGGTTTCTGTTTGCAACAACAGCATCTGCTGTATCTACCTTACTAGGATTGATTTGTTTTTGTGTGTGTGTTGGTTATTGCATGTACTCATCCATTTTGCCATTGGACATTTAATTTCCTTGCAGTTGTTCCTTATCTCACCTTGGTCTGTTTTGTCTCTGCTTACTGGTCTTTGCTGCTCAGCCTGTTTTTAATCATCTAAAGTTCTGTCCTTTCATCTTGCCCTGTTCTTTTGTGGGGTTCTGCTCCTGTTCACTAAGTTTATATCTTTTTTACTTCATTAAGGATTCCAAACTGTTTTCCTAAAATTCCCCAAATGACTGGTTGCAGGAAGTTTCTCTGAGTCTTTGGGATGATGTATTCTCTTCCCCATTTTGATGTCTGTCTGTCTATCTATCTATCAATCAATCAATCAATCATATACCTTTGTATATATAATACATATATATTATATATACATAGCAAGAAAGCCATTTCCAGAGGCATCCTGGACTTCTAAGCTTTCACAGCCTTGAGCTGAATAAACTTTTATTTTTTATGAATTACCCAGTCTATATTATTCAGTTATAGCAACAAAGAACATATTAGGACACCAATTCATTCTTCATATAAGTTCCTCTTAAAGTTCACCTTTAAGAGTATCTCTCAGAGTTTAGGGAAAAGAAGGGAGAAGCTAAACCTGGGAATGGTGACTAGCCATTCACAGTGTCCTTCTAGTAATGGATTTCCACTTGGCATTGTTGGATTCATGGAATTTTTTCCATGTCATACATTTACAGTATCCTCTTATGAAGGACTGTGGGTGGGCTGTGATGTTGGCTCTGGGAGGGGCTGGCCAACAGGCTGTTCTGCATGCCTCATCATTTGGTAAATCATTTCTTTGTGAATAGTAAGCTTATTAACACTTTCCTTCACCGTTAAGACTTAGAATAAGACTACATAGATAAGCAAGAGTGCATTTTTTTCATGTTACTTAATCTGAAACTTGTCTCCACTTATAAACATCTTGTGAACTAATCTTTACTTCAGTGTGCAGTTCTGTCAGGAGACTACTGAACTTTCTCATAGAATTGACAAGACCATTCACATATAAGATTTGGGTATAGACAGAAAGTCTACTGAGGGTTCTGAGGGCCAAATTGGAAACATAACTATGTAGATGTGTCACATGAAGTCATATTTGGGCCTCTGTGGAGGAATTCAAACTCTTCCCTGTTACCTACTAGTGGCCCACTTGATTTTGATACTCTAAGCATGGCACAGAGATGATTTTGAAAAAGAAAGCTCTCTCACATGTTAAGTAGCTTGATTTGGCTGTTGTACAATGTATATATATTTCAAAACACCATGTGGTACATCATAACTATCTATAGTTCTTATCAGTTTATATGCAGTTAAATGGTAATGTTATGGTGTTAATTCATTCATATGTAGGAGCACTCCCCATACCTTCAACCCCTCCCCTCCCTCTTTCTCCACCCTATGCTGATGGACTGCAGGCCTGACACAGAGTGGTACCCCATTGGCTGTAACCTCGGGGCTATGATTGGTCCGAGTAAGGTTCATAAGCTGTTACGCTTCCTGGAATAAACGGGTTCTACCTCTCCCTCAGACAGAGTAGTCTTACCAGCCCCTGGAGTCTGGGTGAGGTGACTCCGTGGACCTACCGCTTCAAACCCTCGACCTGCGGAACCCCATTCTGTCCTCCCTAAGGACCCCTCGGTACTTTCTTCCCAACTCGTCGGCAAACCCATGCAAAGCAGGACATAAAACTACATTCATATACTACAGTTATGTGATATAATGAATTAATATGGGGTTAACCTAGTAATTGTAGCAGTAATACTGATTTAAAGATTAGCCTTTGACCAGTTCTAATTTAATATTTAAAAATGGCATGTAATTAATGCAGATGATTATATTCAAAACTGTTGTTTTCCACTTCTATCTGAAAACAACAAAAATATGTTTTCTTCTGAGTTTTTGTATACTTAACACTGGAGCATTCAAATTAATAGAGCACGTCAGAGTTATTTTTATTATTATACTTCAGAAAGTATGGCTAATGGAAGAAGTTCTCTGATCCTCATAACTTGACAAAACTTACTGTTTCTAAGATTTATCTGGACTCCCCTTATATGCCTAGTTGTTACAGAGTTGCAATTCTAGTGTATGTACCATTTTATATTTTTCTTTAATTTACCATTACATCATCTTTCAATATCTCTTCCTAGTTCAGTTCAATAAGCTTGCCTACATTTTCTTTTAATTGCTCAACAACATTATGTGCTATGTGACTATCATTGAATTAAACATTTCTCTCTTGTGGAACATTTAGGTTGCTTTAAATTTTTTTTCCTTTTATGAATAACTACAAACCTTAAAGAATCCAAGAATTATACTGAAATAAACTATTGCTCTTGTTGCATATTTAATAGGAACATCAGCAAAAAATAGCCTTAGCTCAGCATCCAAGATTGACAAAGTTCTGCACAGAGGCAGACATAATTTCATAATTTTATGATTAACTGGTTTTAATCTGCAAAAGTGATGACAGTAAATGTGCTTCCAAGTCCTGGATGGCACTTGGCTAATGATGATAGAGATGATGATGATGGTAATGATAATGACATCATCAACAGCAATAATAGTAATAAAATATTTATTGAGCCCTTGCTATGTGCCAAGAACTCCTCTAAGTGCTTTGTGTGTATTAACTCATTTGATAGTCAGCAAACCTATGAGTAAAGTACTCTATCTCCATATTGTGGAAAAGAAAACATACATAAAAGTGTTAAGTAATTCCTAATTCCTAATTATTATGGTGCTAATGCCTCCTTTCCTGTATGATTTATGTCCATGATTGCGCTAACTTCTTTACCAGTATCTTTTCATTTAATTCTCACCAAATCCTTAGGAAGAGAGTAATTAATACTCCCAGTTGCACATGCAAGATATTTGAAGCTAGAGAGAAAGTCAAGTGACTGAGTCTCTTTATCAGAAACTCAGACTCTGCCTGATCCCAAAGTAGCTGAAGGCTTAGCTACCAAGCCCGCCTGCCATTCTGGAAACTAAATCAAGTGAAGTAAAATGATTTACCCAGAGATACCTCATAAGCAGTAGCCAATTGTATACTGAAACCTATGTTCTTTCTCCTAGGTTAATGCCCTTTCCAAAACAGTTGTGGTTTTGATTATCTTTTTGCATTGCCTTTTTCCAGGGTTGTTCCCCTCCCCCCCTTTCTTCCGCAGTCTTCTCTTTCTGTAGACCACCTTTCTTTTCTCTTCTTGTGTGCAGACTATCATGGACAGTCATAAATGTGCCTTGAACTTTTCCAGACTTTCTAGGCAGTTGATAGCCACATTAGGGTCTGTGTTGGGGCAGGCGGTGGTGACATGATACAAAGTTGTGGGTGGATCACTTTCTCTAAGGGGATACCATCAGCAAAGCAGGGACTGACGTGTCATTACTGACTGGAATCAGGCCCAAACCCTCAGAATTTCCTAAGTAGGGAAGCTGGGTGTGCCTTGCTGATCAGGCCATGTGCAGAGTTTTCATGGATAATCCTGTGTGGAGAAGTTCCATGTGCAATGATTACCCCTCTTTGGCCATGAGCGTGGACATTCAGCTGCTTTTTTCATTGCATCAGGAGAACACAGCTTTAGCAAGTTTGAATTAGATTAATTTTCATATTTGTGGTTGAGGTCAGGAGGACTTCTATATTGTGATCAAACATCTAGCTTCCCTGGCCTCCATCTTTATTGTATAAGGAAGATGGAACCAGATGAAAATGACTTAACCTTGCACAAATATGGGAAAACCTTCAGCTTCTCCCTATTTTGGTCATATCAGATGACATTTGGTAACATGCCTGGGCTTTGCTATTGTTCCTTAGACGAAAAAGGTATGCGTCTTTTGCTTTGGATGTGGGCATTCAGGGAACATGAGCTAAAGCAATGTGCCCAGATAAAGTGATGTTTTGATTTTGATGCATTGTTTTGATGAGTTATTTTTATCAAAATAAAAAGAAGTCCATGAAAAGAAATTGATTTTATGAATTTAAATGCCTATGAAAATTAAGAGTCTGTATTGCATGTTTCCATTTTTTTACAGGAAGACATTCTGGGGAAATTGTGGGGTTCTTGGGTGTAGAAGAGATTTGTTTTCATTGGTGAACATTCTGATTTTGTATTTTGTTAAGCCATATTGGCAGCAGGCATTGATATTTTGAAAGTGGATCATTCCATTTAGATTTGTACTAAAATCTCATACTATTTACATATTTTCCTTTTACTTCCTAAATGGTGAGACGTCTCTGACAGATGCTTGGCATTTTGTGGTAGATGCATAATGTAAGTTGTAAACAGGGCGAGGAGGCAGAGTCCTCACACAGTGCCCTCAAATCTGCCCAGTGTTTGTCTGGTTATTTTCTTTGTGACATCTAGAAGGAGTGCAGAGACCATGGTGACAGGACAATAAGGTTTCGCTATCAGGGCTGACCCTTGGAAACTGACGTAATCTCTCTAATTTAGTGCATGTCATCCAGTCACTTCTACAATTTGTAGCTTCCATCCTGGAATTTGATTTTAAGTGTGGGCTTATTTTTTTTAGAAAGATGTGGACAGTGCACATATAATCTTTCAATCTCAGTTTTCTTTTTGAAACTTAAAGGAGCTGGTGTGTTTTCTAATTCACAAGATTTCTGGTTACCTTTGTTTAAACATCTTCTTAGTCTGTGTTATTCACACTACACAGGGGCCGAATGAAGGATGAGACGAGAATGTGCATCTGGTACACCAGGAACAATGCCTGGCACACAGTAGGTGCTCAGCGCATTCTGTATCCTCCTCTCTTTGAGATCATTCTATAGTGAGATCAAATAAAGCATTATTCTTTGTCTAGCTCTCTATAAGAGAATGATATATCGCCTAATATCCCAGGCGAGAATGTGACGAGAAGTGAAATCTGACAATTACTCGGTATCTTTGCAAGTAATACTTTGGTATTTTTGACACCTCTTGGGTGTCAGAAAATTGGGATTTCTGTTAAAAGGTTGAGGAGTCTATCAAGTGTTTTGATGTGTGGGCTAAGTCCTTGAGTTTTGTCACGTGCCAGAGGTATCCAACTGAGCACCTCTTCACTTGGAATGTCTGTAGACGTACAGATATGCCTGCAAATTGATTAGCTTGGATATATTCTGTCTGTCTGTCTATCTGTCTATCTGTCTATCTATCTATCTATCTATCTATCTATCTATCTATCTATCTATCTATGTATCCATCCATCCATCCATTCATTCATTCTATCATCTCTTAATCAAGATTCCCCAGAAAAATACAACAGTAGGAGATATATGAGGAGATTTATTATGGGAATTGGCTCCTGTGATTTTTCTTAATTTTTATTTTTTAAATTTTTTAATTTTTTCTCAAAAATTGCATTTTAATACATGTTATCAAACATAACAGAAAAAAACAAATTTTCAGAAGCTGTACACACTGTTCACTGAAAACATTTGTTGAGGCAAATAGAAAAAATTGTTACAATCATAATTTTTCTAACTTTGCACAAAATTATAAGCAGATTACATTCTTCATATTAAACATCTTTATATGCACTTTCAATGAACAGTATATATATATATATATATATTTATATATTTTTTATCAACCATCTTTACTATACACATTCCCCTTTCCTGCCCCCCGCCTCCCCCATGTCGGGTCCAGTGTTTCTCTATTTCTCTTATGTTTCCCATTCCCACCTCCCTTATTCATCAGCATCCACTAATCAGAGACACCATTCGGCATTTGGTTTTTTGGGATTGGCTTACTTCACTTAGCATAATGCTTTCCAATTCCATCCATTTGCCTGCAAATGCCATAATTTTATTCTCTTTTATTGCTGAATAATATTCCATTGTGTATATGTACCACAGTTTCTTTATCCATTCATCTATTGAAGGACATCTGGGTTGCTTCCACAGTTTTGCAATTG
>PVHX01015576.1:0-45999 GCA_004024805.1 Geosciurus inauris
CAGATCATTTTAATTATGTATATTCTGAACTCCTTCTCTGACATTTCATCTACTATGCTGTCAATGGATTCTATTATTGTTGCATCTTGGTTTGATTGGGGCATTTTCTTCCCTTGTTTTTTCATGTTGTTCATGTGTCTTCCTCTCTGGCAGTGCTGACCTGAGGTATTATAGTTTCTACCCTATAATCTTGTAGTATCCCTGCAGGTTACCAATACCTCACCTGTGGTGTAACTGGGCCTACAGGGATCTTGGGGATGGTCTTCCCAGTCCTGGCTGTTGTCTCTAGATGGAAATAGGTCAAGATAGCTGCCAGTTGGCTTAAGGGGGGCAGCAGCATGGTCGGTCTCCTCCTCTGCGCATGTGGCCAGGTCCATCTCCCTTATGTGCCATTCTTGATTATGTAGATGAATCCTCTCTACTACTCTGAACTTAGTTTTATTTTTCTTACTCAAAGATGCAAAGAAAAGTCTCAGAAAGGTTAAATTAAATATTCCATTCAAGGTTTTGCTAAAGTTTGCTCTACAAAATCCAAAAGGCCTTTTCTTCTTTTGTAAGGGGAAAGACATGTTTCTAGTTGCAGAGATGCCATCTCATCATGATCAGGCTTACATGAGCAGTGGTAGTCAATACATCTTTTCCCTGATTCTTGTGTTAGGATGAAGAGCCAGAAATATATATAGGCTTACCATCAAGTTCTGCTTCACCCAAAAATTGGCTAACCTGTGAGACTCACTGTCAGAAGATGGCATCAAGTTAAATTCTCTGGAATAGAGGTTCTTCATAGTGCTATAGAATATCTTATCTAATAACAGCATTTTCTGTTATACAATCTAAGATAAGGCAATCTTTCCTCATTTGCTTGAGGATATAAATTAATTGCTGGCAGAAGTCAGTCAAAAGAAAGATTATATGTTTTGACTGGAGTCTAGTGAGCTAAAAGACTAATTCAAGGAGGCTACTGCTTTCTAGATGACCCAAGGCAAGGAATAACCAGCCCCATTTCAGCCTTCCAACTGCAAAATGGAGAGATTCTATTAAGGACAACACAAATCACTAACAGTATTCTTGGCATAAAATTAATCATGATTTCTGATGCTGCATGAATCATGCACTAGGTTAAGAAAACCCACTTCGTAGCATAGATCTTCTTCTTCTCTTTCTTGAGTGTGTGACCTTGGGAACTTCAATAATTTTTCTAAGTCTTGCTTCTTTCATCTGAAAAAGTAAAGATATCAGTGGTAACCACCTAATAGGTTTGTAGTGAAAAATAAATGAATTTGCATGGATAAAATGCTTAGCACCGAGCCTGGGAACATAGTACGTACTCATTAAATAGTAGCTTCTTGTCACGGTAGGACTCTTTTTTCCTATCTGAAGATCTCTTTAGCACTAGCTGTTGGGGCTGATTTCTGTACTGTGAGAAACAACTTTGTGTGTTTAATATGGCTTCATGCTCAGCTAAATCAAAACAGAGGTAAAGCTCTACCTGACCTTGTCGGCGATTAGCTTTTGCCTTTTCATGCGTGAGATTTGATTATCTTTATCATTGTCTTAGCTGGTGTTACCTACACATCATAAAATTATCCCAACCTTTTAATATCCTGTCACAAACATTTATCTTTTTGACCTTCAGTGGAATTGTAGTAGGATTGCCTGCTGTTGAATACAGCTATCTATCTCATGTAATGTGAATTTGCCAGTGTTCAAGTTTAATATTTATGCCATGGTCACTTAGGTGCCATGAGCTTTGATTCATCCTTGCCACTAGATGGCACTATAATAGAACACATTTGTTACAGTTATCCTTTCCTGTCTAGGAAGACAAGGCACAGAAATAGGAACTCAGGAATGGCCTATGTGAAACTGAAGAAGAGAGGGCTTTGGAATAGGGATATTTTATAAATGGGAGACTTTAGTGTTTGAGTTTTATATATTTGGATTCCTCCAAAATTTGGTCTTGGAAGTAGTAATAAGAGAGCAGGTAGAATGAGATTGAAAAGGAAAAAAGAAGAAACATAAGCCGATCTTTCAACTTGCTGAGGGCAACAGGGCTCGATTCTATTGGAACTTAGTAAGTAGCACATAGACTGTGCCCCCGACCTCCACCCAATCGTCTGCACAATGGTTGGGAGGCAGGAGTGTATATCCACTAGCTCTAGTCCATTGGTCAAGATTGGACTCTGTTCTTTCTCTCCATATATGTATGGGCTAAGAGAATTCAAGCTTCCAAGACAGGCATGGGGCCGAAAGTAAAGATATCCAGTAGGCACTGAAGGCAAGATGCTATCATTTGAAGCAAATCTGAATTATCTATTCCAACCTGGTCAAAATCAAATGTAAGGCTAGGTGGATATGACTCAGGGCACCAGATGTGTCTAGTACAGCTACCTAATAAATCATGTACTCTGTAAATTCTTCCAGTTGAAATAAACAAAGAATCTAATGAACCATCTGCATCTCCAAATCCTTGGGGGCTACCTAATAGGTAGCCTAGCAAATGCTTAGTGAATAAAAATCTGAATGGCTATTACATGAAATTCAGAGGGCGATATCTTGCCCTTTATATCTTAGTATGAAAGAGTTTCCAAATTTTTTTTACGTGCTAGGTTATAGAAGCAGGGAATGTTTATTGTTGTAGAAGCAGGAATTTGCTATAGGAAAAACTCTGTGTTGGGCAGTATGTAAAGGAGAAATCGTATTGTAGTGGGAGTCTGAAGAATTTGGGATCTACCTGTAATGCTGGGTATATCTCTTAGGTCACCTTAAGATAACTTTTGGGAACTTCATGTCTTTATTGCCAGAAGATAACTATCTATCCTTCTATCTATTTCTATATATACACTAGTTCAATTATCCTTGAAGTTTCTTCTAGTCTTAAGATACTATGAAAATTATATATGTATAATTTTGTGAATGGGCTTTTTATATTTTTATGTATATTTACATTTGCATGCACAACACAGCAAGTTTGTAGACATTGGAATTGATTTGAAGATGAGAAAATCTTAATTTTTAAAAAGAAATTTCCTTGGTTTCTGACAAATAGTAGGTCAGATATGCAAATAAACAGAAGAAATATTAATTCTAAGATATGCACATGTACTATAAATTAAATCTTTCTTCTGTATATTGTGTAGTCAAGTGAAATTTTTATTCTTAAAAATGGAGTAATTGAAGCTGGGTGTGGTGGCACACGCCTGTAATCCCAGCACTTTGGGAGACTGAGACAGGAGAATCACGATTTCAAAGCCAGCCTCAGCAATGGCGAGGCGCTATGCAATTCAGTGAGACCCTGTCTCTACATAAAACACAAAATAGGGCTGAGGATGTGGCTCAGTGGTTGAGTGCCACTGAGTTCAATCCTCAGTACCAAAAACAAAAAAACAAAAAAAACCACCCCAAAACCAAAAAAATGGAGTAATTGATTAATAGTTATTTTAATGGAAGCAGGAAAAAGGAGAAAAATCACCTTTGGAGATTAGAAATCATGTAATTTATTGCATGTACGGTACACTTTTGAGAATGAGGGGCACTAGTAATAGCTATTCTAGAGCAAGAAGCATAAATCAGAACCATCTTGGCAAACTGAGATATAGTATCACCCTATTTAAAGGTTGATTTCAACTTCCTTAGTGATCAAGCAAGTAGCAGGGTCAACTTAAACCCATCTGCCTAGAGTTGAAATAACTCTCCTACTGAGAGCAGCTATAAAATCTCAGTAAAATGCAAAACAACTGCTGTTTGAAGATATCAAAAAATAACCAGCATAGCTAAAGTTTAAAAAGCCAAGATCTTAAGGAGAAAAGGAAAAGATAAGGTGAGTCATAAATTAACTAACATTTTTTTGCCCTTAGAAGTTGTTCATTTGCCTTGTGGGGCATAGAGATTGAACAGGAAACAGAGACCTAGAACTTGCAGAAATGTTGCTAGGATAAAGAGATTGAAATTGAACTTCAAGGCTAGTGAAGTAGCCAGAACTTACAGGGAGTCAAGATCCTGAAGAGGACTGCTCTTAAAATTCCTTACAAAATTTCTCTTCAAGGCATTAACTAATTCCTAAACCATGCATGAATGGAGTGAAAGGCTAAGAAACCCAGAAGAAAAAAAAAGTTAAGAGGCTAAAAAGCTTATCAGAGCTTTTGGCAGTCTGCAGAAAAACAAAAAAATAATTTATGTCCTGCCAAAAGTAAAATTTCCAGACTTTTAAATGAGACTTCTGAAGTGTTATGGGTGATGATAGGGATAAATAGGTAATAGATCTGCTCTCACAAAGTCTTAAAAATAGGCTTCCATTATTTAGTCCCTGATTTTTCAGGCAGAGGAAATAACATCTTCTCTGAAGAAATATAATATCATCCAGATTCTCTGCCATCTTTTATGCATAATGTCAGTGCTCAATCTACAAGACCATGTGTGCCAGGAAACAGGATCAAATAAAAGCCAAGAGGAAAAGAACCAGCAATAGAAATAGATGGTATGGATTTTGGGGTTAACAGAAATATAATTTTAAATATAATCAGTAAGTTAAAGAAAGTAGATTAAAAACGAGAATATCATCAAAACATTAGAATGTATTAAAAACACCATTAAATGGAAATTCTATAGTAGAGATGACTAAGAAGTCAAAATACAGGTTTAACTTTGGGTTAGACAACAGAATAGAATCAGGGAGCTGAAAATAGAGAATTAAGGAACTGCAAGTTAGTAAATAGCAGATATTACGTTTGAAGTATAGAGAAGAAAAATGAGGGGAAAATATAGATAATAGCATGTAAAACTTGATTAAAAAATCTAAAAAGGGCAATCTATGTGTAATTGAAGTTCTGGAAGAAGAAGAGAGGGGCAATAAAGCAGGAGAAATATTTGAAAATATACTGGCAAAATAATTTCTAGAACTAATCAAGGATATCAAACTTAAGATTCATGAAGCTCTACAAACCCCCAAACAGAATAAAAATAAAATATTACAAGTAGAATAAAACCAAACCCAGATACAAATAAGGAGAGAAATAGACAAATCCATAATCATTATAGTTAGAGGTGTGAGAGGTGTTTTTTTGGTTTTTTATCTGGCTGCTAGGGACAGAGTTCAAGGCCTCACACATGTTGGCAAAAACTGTGCCACTGAGCTAGATCACAAGCTCCATAGTGAGAGATTTTTAACGCATCTTTCTCAGTCAAAAATTCAGTAGAGGTATATATTTGAGCAAAACAATGAGCAAACTTGTGGGAGGGGTGTACCACACTGCATTCAAACAATGTGAAATATTACATATTCTTTTTTATGGACACATAAATCATTTATTAAACTATATACTGGGTCATAAAGCAAGTGTTGACAAATGTCAAAGGATTAAAATCATATGGAATATATTCTTTGATGATACAGAAGATAAATAGCACATATATATCATCCAATGCAAGGTCCATATCCTGAATTCATTAAAACCAGAAATCAAAAAGTAAAGATGTCCAGTTTTCACTGGATTTAATGATTCACTTTCCAAGAAATAGTGTATGGAAAGTGAAATATGATGACTTTACAGAAAAACACGAGCCTGATTAAACAACACTTTAACCAAGAACTTAGCATCATCAGGATAACTTATATGGCTATTAGGTAACCCTGATGGGATATGATGAAAAGAGCCTCAGGCTGTGTGTGGTATTCTTTACAAAACCTGTAATTCCCATTGAATCATATAATCCCATCAAATTCAAATTGATGGGCTGGGGTCGTGGCTCAGTGGTAGAGTGCTTGCCTAGCACATATGAGGCACTGGGTGTGATCCTCAGCACCACATAAAAACAAATAAAAAAGCCAAAATAAAGGTATTGTGTCCATCTACAACTAAAAAAATTAATTCAAATTGAGGGACTGTATTAGTCAGTTTTACTAAAGGAGAGGAGGAGGGGGGAGGAGGAGAGGGAGAGGGAGAGGAAGGAAGGGAAAGAAAGAACCTACAATAAGTCACCAGAGAACTATAACCTAAAGGCACACTACCCCCATCACCTGCTTCCTCCAGCTTACAGTTACCACCCAGTTAGTCCATTCTAATCATTAATCCATCAAATGGATTAATCCAGTGATTGATTCATAGCCTTTGTAATCTAGTCATTTCACCTCTGAACATTCCTATATTAACAACAGGTTTAAGGGTCCACCTCATACCAAACCGTAATAGGACATTCTATAAAATATATGGCCAATAATGCTAGTAATTCCAAAAATTGTCAAGGTCATGAAAAACAAGGAAAAAACCAAGAAATTGTTCTTGATCAGAGGAGATTAAGAAGGAATATTGATGGGCTGGGGTTGTGGCTCAGTGGTAGAGCGCTTGCCTCCCACACGTGAGGCACTGCGTTCGATCCTCAGCACCACGTAAAAATAAATAAACAAAACAAAATTTATTTTTAAAAAAAGAAGGAATATTGACAAAATGCAATGTGATATTTTGATTTGAATTACAGAAGTGAAGAATGACATTGTAGTGGAAAAACTAGAGAAATCCAAATCAAGCCTGAAGTTTAGTTAGTAATGTACAAATATAGGTTTCAAAATTTTAACAAAGGTGCTGTAATAATTTAAAATGTTAACATTAGGTGAAAGTGGGTGAAGGGTATACAGGGATGCCTTGCACTATCCTTATAATTTTTCTATAAGTATAAAACATTCCCCTAAAACATTTATTAAAAATAAAAATGAAAGATTGGTAGCTCAAGTGAGAAATGGGCAAAAAAAAACTTGAGAGGAACATTAAAAAAAGATATTCAAATGCCTAGTATAGACAAGAAAAGAGGTTCAACTTCGTTGATTATGAGAAAAATACAAACTAAAACTTCAACACATCTTCACTATAGATCTTCCATCATGGCTAAAATGGAAAAGATGGAGAATACCAAGATTGCTGACCTGACAATGTTGAAAGACTTAAACCCATACACTGCTGGTGAGAGTATAAATTGATAAAATCTTTGCATTTAAAATTTAGGGGGTTAGCTGGTGCAGTGGCACACGCTTGTCATCCCAGTGGCTCAGGAGGCTGAGGCAGGAGGATCGCAAATTCAAGGCCAGCCTCAGCAACTCAGTGAAGCTCTAAGCAATTTAGTGAGATTCTCTCTCTAAATAAAAAATAAAAAGGGACTAGAATGTGGCTCAGTGGTTTAGTACCCCTGGGTTCAATCCCTGGTACCAAAAAAAAAAAATTAGAGGGTAGTGTTAACGAAAACTAGGCATTTGTCTAACCTACTACCCAGAAATTGTTTTTTTCAAATTTATTTTTTATTTTTTCTAATTAGTTATACACAACAGTAGAATGTCTTTTGACACATTGTACACAAACGGAACATAACTTCTCATTCCTCTGGCTGTACATAATGCTGTGTCACACTAGTAGTCTAGTCTACATAATGTCTGTCTCATTCTACCATCCTTCCCGTCCCCACAGCCCCACCCCCCCTTCACTCCCCTTTGCACAATCTGAAGTTCCTTATTCTTCTCCACCCTCACTATGGATCAGCATCCACTTATCAGAGAAAATGTTTGGCCTTTGGTTTTGGGGGATTGGCTTATTTCACTTAGCATGATATTCTCTAGTACCATCCATTTACCAGCAATGCCATAATTTCATTCTTCTCTAAGGCTGAGTAATATTCCATTGTTTATATGTACCATATTTTCTTTATCCATTCATCTGTTGAAGGGCACCTAGATTGGTCCCATAGTTTAGCTCTTGTGAATTGAGCTGCTATAAAACATTGAAGTGGCTGCGTCATTGTAGTATGCTGATTTTAAGTCCTTTGGGTATAAACCAAGGAGTGGGATAGCTGGGTCAAATGGTGTCTCCATTCCAAGTTTTCTGAGGAATCTCCATACTGCTTTCCAGATTGGTTGCACCAGTTTGCAGTCCCACCAGCAATGTATGAGTGTGCCTTTTCCCCCACATCCTTGCCAACACTTATTGTTGCTTGTATTCTTGATAACTGCCATTCTGACTGGCATGAGATGAAATCTTAGTTTTTATTTGCATTTCTCTAATTGCTAGAGATGATGAACATTTTTTCATATGTTTGTTGATCAATTGTATTTCTTCTGTAAATTGTCTGTTCAGTTCCTTAGCCCATTTATTAATTGCTACCCAGCAATTCTGCTCTAAGTGCACATGTTTCTATAAATCATGGACAAAATATTCAGTCACTTTATGTATAATAGCCCCAAATGTCTATAGATAGATCCTTGTGACCAGGCATATGATAGAATACTCTATGTTGATTAAAATTTTAAAAAAAGAAAAGAAACTATTGTTCTGAACAAAAGTATGGATAGATCTCACAGACATAAAGATGAGAGGAAAATTTGGACAGAAAAGAGCATATACTTTTATGATTTCATTTACTTGAAATTTGAAACTGATGAAACTAGTGGGTGGTAATAAGGTAAGCGGGGCAGGTAGTGACTGGGAGGGGCATGAGAGGGCCAGCTGTCTCTCTGGTGGTGTTCTGTATGTCCATCTCAACTGTGGGACAGGAGTACGTTTGCCATGTCAGAATTCCCTCAGCAGTGCCTGAAGATTGTGTACTTAACTGTACAAACATCAGAGATCTATAAAAGAGTCAAAAACACAAGTCTTCTAGAAACTTGGATTTTAATATTAAAAGGTGTTTCCACTCTGATTTATAATGCAAACTATAGTTAACTAATGTATGTGTATTCTTTAAAAATCAAATAGCTATATAGAATATTCTTATTAGATAACATCTGCATAATACTTTGATAACTAATTAATTGGTCCTCTGTGCTTTGGGATTTATTTTATTCACTGCATGAAAGGGATCCAGGGAGACCAGTTACAATTATCATACCCACTAAGGCCAAATTAGGCAATAGACTCTCCTGATGTTCTAATATTTTGAAATGTAGAGAGGACTGTTTGAATATCTAATAAGGCTTTTATAAAATTAGGGGACTTCATAAGCAAAGCAAGTTAAGAATACACTTTTATAAAAATATGTTCTATTTAAAAAAAGTATCACAGCTGTAAAAGATTCTTGGTATCTTCCCATTTCACAGAAGGAGAAACTGAGAATGAAAGAGATTAGGTTGTCTAAGGCCACCCTGTCTGTATGTAGAAGGGCCATAATTCAAACTTAGATTTAGCTTACTCTAGAATCCATGCTTGGATTCACACTTATCCACAACAGTGTTTTTTGAAGTATAAGTCATGTGCCACATACATTTAAATCGTGTCAGAGATCTGTCAAATATAAATCTCTAGGTGGCCTGGGTAGGCAGAATCTTTGAAATTGGAGCCTCATTTTTTTTTTTAAAGGGCCCTGAAAATTGAGAACCACTGCTTTTTGTCTAATGACTTTGAATAGGAATGTGACACCTTATTCAAACCTCACCTACCATGTTTGGAGTTTATCTGTATCACAAATAATAGAAGAGAGCTGTACTCCTTGAGTGTGTACATTCAGTTCTTGTCTGGTACAATCCGTCTCTCCTTCACTATTATTTCACCTGAGATTTTCACTGAAATAGGTCCTTTTCTATCCACTTGCAAGTTGTTGATATGTTGAAGGTTCACAAAAGAAGCACTGAGTTGGTTTAAATACGCGTTTATGGTTCCTAAGAAGAATATGTGCCTTCTGATTCTTTCTAACACGTTATAAATATTAAGTTGAAGCAATACACTCATTGGAAGAGATGTTTTTTCTGTCTACACAATTTTCTTTATCCATCCTCTTGAGACTGGTGGAAATAACAAATATATGCTGTGTATTTTTTTTAAAATATAAGGTATGAGGCAAAACGTGATATAGAAATGATCAAGTAAGATGTAATGGCTGATTCTTTTAGGCTTAGAGAATTTTATTTATTTATTTATTTTTGGTACTGGGGATTGAACTCAGGAATGCTTAACCACTGAGCTACATCCCCAGCCCTTTAATTTTTTTTTATGTTTTGGACAAGTTCTTATTTACTTGGGGCCTTTCTAAGTTGCTAAGGCTGGCCTTGAATTTGTGATCCTCCTGTCTCAGCCTCCCAAGTTTCTGAGATTACAGGTGTGCACCACCATGCTCGGCTTAAAGAGTTTATTTTAGAATGTTTCCTTCTCCAAAGCTTTATTTTCTTGAAGAAAGGAGGGGGAAATGGGTAAAAGGCTAAATAGAGGTCGTTAAAACTCAAACCTCACATCTTTTTCCCCTCCTAGCATTTGGAAAAAATCCAAATTACATATCATGACTTGACAATTTCTTGGTAGTACAGGGAAAGAAAAAGGATCAATAACTAAGAAGCTTATTCCTTAGGGATGTGGGATGCTGTCATACCTGGGTTAGAGACCACCTGTTCCACCTACCTTTATGATCTCTGGTGAGTTCCTTTGCATCTCTTTCTTTCTTTTTTTTTTTTTTTTTTTAAATATATTTTTAGTTGTAGGTGGACACAATGTCTTTATTTTATGTGGTGCTGAGGATCGAACCCAGGGCCTCACGCATGCGAGGCAAGCGCTCTACCGCTGAGCTACAAACCCAGCCCCCTTCGCATCTCTTTCAATTCCTCCTAAGTATAACAATGGTACCAATTTCCTAGGACTCAGAATTAAATGAAATAACACATGTACAATGGAGAGAACAAGTCTAGGAACATGTAATTGTACAAAAATCATTAGCTATTGTAATTGTTAGTGCCTGTTCTATGAAACCATTTATGTTTTAAGGACAATTTCCTTGGATGGATACTAAATATAAAATATAATATTACAAGTTTCATGAATTTGGGAACTGTGAATGAAAATATCCAGAGATGATTTAACGACCTTTCCAGATATGTGTGATTTTAAGGGCTCTTGTGTGCCAGGTGCAGACTGCCTAGAATGACTTTCTTCTTTCTTCCTGGCTGGCACTGCTGTACCAGTTTCTTCTGTTTTCTTCCTAGAGCTAGTGCTTCTGGTCTCTTTTCTGTGGTTTGGCAACTCTCACACCACCTAGAGATAAAACTTGAGAAGCAAAAATAAAAGTGTCTTGTGGTATCAAGAATAAGTTGATAGCAACTTGTTAGCTTGTCAGTCCAGTTTATTTTCTGAAGGTCTCTTACATGCAAAATTACTACTGATTTTGTTCTCTGCTAAAAATAAATTTTCTGAGCTGAGTGAAATGGTGCACACCTATAATCCCAGATCTTGGGAGGCTGAGGCAGGAGGATCACAAATTTGAGGCCAGCCTCAAAAATAAAAAGGGCTGGGGATGTAGCTCAGTGGTAAAGTACCTCTGAGTTCAATCCTCAGTACCCCCCAAATAATAATAAAGTAAATAATAAAAATAAAAGTAAATTTTCCTATTTATGTAAAGAATGTATGTTTACTATAGAAGAATTGAAAAAAAGGGGAAAAGTAGAAAATGTAAAGCAGATCATTTATAATTCCAAATACAATTGCATTATCATCCTATACTGTTTTATTATAGATCCTTCCCCCTCCTGTGGACATTTAAATATTTTTTTCGTTAACATCACAATTGTGCACATAGAGTTTTATATTGTCTTTTCTCCCTAAAGTAGTATCATCAATATTCCTATCATATATTTTTTCCAATTTAGTTACTTTTTATTGACATTGAAAATGTATTTTAAGAGAATTAGAAGTGTCTGCCACCCAAGTGTGATTTTATTTTATTTTGGACTTACTGTTTTGTCTATTCACTTTGTCATCAAGTATTTATGATGGCCTACTATGTGCCAAGTGCTAGACTGGAAGTTTCTGTGGGCATAGACTTGGTCTTATTCACCTCCGCCCTTAGTGCCTAGAACTGTGCCTGGTTTATAGAGATGCACAGCAGATGTTGTTGAATGGATGATTATTGAGTGAACCCTGGTTAATATTTATACCAATCCTCACCCCAACCAGAGGTTGAGGGGTTTTGTTTTGTTTTTGTTTGTTTGTTTGAGAGTCACATCATTGTCATAACGATTTTCTTGACCAATTCTGGGGCTGGATTCTGACATGTGGGGGTGACAGGCTTGATTCAGTGGATACCTTCTTTTTGTTCCAATGTCTGTGGGAAGAGGACCCAGATTTAACATGCATTATGGTGTTTGTGGAAAAAACAACATATGAACATGGCGTATGTATTTGTGCATGTGTCTTGATGTGTATTTTCAAAAGGACCACTTTTTTTTTTTTTTTTTTTTTTAAATTGCAGTGCTGGGGATCAAATCCAGGACCTCATGCATCCTAGGAAATGCTCTACCTCTGAGCTCCACCTCCATCTAGATGTGTACTTTAAGAGAAGCTTTCACAATACATATTTATTCTTCAAATAAGAATGTATCTACATTTGGTCTGCTAAGACCTTTCAAATAACTTCTATAACCTCTTTCTAAATTCTCCCATCAATCTTCCAAATACTCCATCTGAACTCTGTGCCTTCATAGCAAAGTGCTTCTCAGGTAAACTCAAGCTGAAGCTAGGCAGAAACGGTAATTTCCAATCTGAAAAGGTAATTTCCAATCTGAAAAGGTAATTTTCTCTCTAAGGTTTAAGAGTAAAAAATAATTGAGGCTCAGGAACAAGGTTTCCCCTGCAAGAAAAGTGACTTCTTCCCTGGTGATGTATTTTTTGTTGTTGTTGAAAGTTAAGAGTTGTCTGGGAATATATGTAGTTGGAGCAAGCAGGGGTGGCTGGAGGGTGGAGGGGGATCCAGTCCCAAACTTATGCAGGTCAATTTCTAGTTTCAATCTATTTCCAGGAAATCCAATGGAAACAGATGAAGGGTGCATTGTAAACCCTAGAAATATTTTCCATTTTTTCAGCCTCATTTCAGTGCCTACAAATTATGCCTGTTATGCTGTGGCTTTTATGTCCATGTGACAGGGAAGGATATAACTTGTAATGTTTTGTTAATTCAGTATCGTATTGTTTTAGGACTAAATACAAAAAATTGAGTGTTTGCTTTCTTGGGAAAATGGTTTAAGATTGACTGCATTACTGCTAATAATATTTAAACAGTTTGGTATTTTTATCAGATTAATACACATGCAAGTTTTTAAAAATTATTAGTCCAGGGAAAAGGGAGACACAATGAAATGAATCTGACCAAACTTTCCTAGGTACATATAAGAATACACTACAGTGAATTTCACCTTTGTGTATATCCATAATACACTAATTTTAAAAAGTATAAATAAGTAGAAGATCAGTAGAGAAAAGGGAACAGGGGAAGGGAGGAGGAGAGGGAAAGTGGCAGTGCTGGGGACTGAAGAGGAGCAAATTTTATTCCATGCTTTTATAATTATGTCAAAATGAACCCTAATATTAGGTATAACGAAAATGAACTAATAAAAACAAAACAAAAAACTATTCATCCAGAAAGACATCATGAAGTCTAGTGTTCTGTGTGCTCTCTCTGCCCCCTGTGATCACCAGAGGGAGTCCATTTTTTTAAAATCATTTTCATTTTCAGGCATTTACTTCAATACTGCCTCATTATCTCTACATGATATTCATTTTCTACAAGCTATTAATTGATCCGCTTTGTATTGTGGACTGCCAACTGCTCTAAAAGATCTCCAGAAAAACCTGTTGATCAAGCAAAACTAGGCTTTTTTAGATTTACTGCAGTGGGAAGACCACCTACTCAGGCTCTTAGTAATGTCTCAGGGGGAAAAGATCCTTCCAGAGTTTAGGATGATGTTAAAGCAAGTGTTGCAAAGCAGAAACTGATGGAAACCAGGCTGAATTTAATGGCACAATATTTGGATCAGTGGTCAAAAGGTGAAATTTTGACGTGAACGTTGATATTAGTCTGTTTAGATGGTCCACAGTCTTATCTTCCAGGAGTGCATCTACTTTGGAACAAGCAGATGAGCTATATTTGGTTTTGGTCCCAGTATTGTTCATCACAGAAATAGAAAGCAGATTTGGTCTGAGTTCTTAGAAGTGTTAAAGTAATTTCTTACAATGATCATGAAGATTGAATTAGATTCTTTATATTGCTTTCCTCGCTAATCCTTGAAAACCAGTTCCTCTGGTCACCACTTCTACTCCTTCAAACAAGAAACATAAACTTTCTAGTTTTTGGCCCATTGCCACAGTATAGGTCTTTTTAAAATTTTTTTTTTTTTTTTTTTTAGTTGCTGTTGGACCTTTTTTTTTTTTTTTTTTATATGGTGCGGAGGATTGAACCCAGTGCCTCACATATGCTAGGCAAGCGCTCCACCACTGTTTTACAATCCCAGCCCAGTAGGAGGTCTTTTTACCATCCCTTCCTCTACCTTTAAGTCTGTAGTATTGGATTTTTTTTTTTTTTTGGTACTGGGAATTGAACTCAGGGGCACTCGACCGCTGAGCCACAACTGTAGCCCTATTTTGTGTTTTATGTAGAGACAGGGTCTCACTGAGTTGCTTAGCACTTCGCTATTGCTGAGGCTGGCATTGAACTCGCGATTCTCCTGCCTCAGCCTTCCAAAGTGCTGGGATTACAGGTGTGCGTCACCGTGCCCAGCTTGTAGTATTGGATTTGTTCAGTGGTTCTTAGTTACAAGGAGACTCACGTTTCTTCAGGTTTTTTTTTTTTTTTTTTTTTTCCATTGAGGTGGGTGGTAGTCTTGAAGGCTCTCTTCCTGTTCCGTGCCAGACTTGGCTATGAAGACCTTCATACTGTCTTTTAACAATAGGGAGCTTGGCGCTCAGTCTCCAGGGACCCACATACTCACTCAATCAGCAGGATTCAGGTGGGAGTGGAGCGTGGGAACTTCACTGGACCCTTCCACTCCCCTGGGCTTGGGGGAATCCAACTTTCTGTAGGGCCAGGGTACTTTACTTCCCTTCAGTTTTTGAACACCTCCATGAGTGGCACAACCAATTCTAACATTCTAATGCATGTAGCAGGTAAGACTTCCCAAGTTGAAATCTGACTCTTCTCAGAGCTGTCTCTGCCTCAGAGCTGCCTAAGCCTCATTTTCCAAGCAAATGGGAATGACAGTGAATCCCATTGCATAGATGTATGGTGAGGTTGAAATAATTGTCACATTCTTTGCAACATGCCTGGAACTTAGTAAACCTTTAGAAAATGCCAGTTATTATTTTGGTGATCATAATGCTGCTTTGTAATTTGAGGCTTTAAAAAACACAGTCTTAACTCTCCCCTGGGTTATTCATAAGGAAGAAGAAAAATAGTATGAAAGTTAGAGATCATTTAGGTTGATTTAGGATTTAGGTTTAAAGAACATTGAAATAAAAACTCCCAATTTTTATTAAATCATTTTTTTTATCATATGTTTTTAGATATACATGGCAATAGAGGGCATTTTGGTATTTTATACATATATGGAGTATAAAAATTCCCAATCTTTAGCCATGTACATGGGTGAATTGTATGGTGGTCAAAGGAGCTAGTCAATTGCCTACACCACACTCTGTGATGCTCAGTTTTTGCACATGAGGACATTGACGGGCCCTTCGGGTTGTCTGAGCATGCATGGGAAATGAGCAAGAGTCATGGAGTGTCCAGTTGTCTCCCCCATGTGCTATGGTGGGCCTTCTAAAAGACCCTTCAGGCTCTGTCCTTAGACACAGGCAAGATAAGAAACCAACTTTTAAAGAATGTTATAATATTGTTGCATATTATAAACATCTAGGCGTACAGATACTTTCTTTTCATTCTTGTAAGAAAGTGAACAGTGAATGGCAAGGAATGAAGAGTAAGCTTTGAACTTAGTTGGGTCCCAGCAGCCTGAAGATACAAGGCTGAGGGTATGCAAATGTGAAGTGGCAAGTGGGCACAGAAAACCACAGCCTGCTGGAAACGGGGTGGCTTTTGTTTCAAGGTGTCTGCTTCTAGTCAGCCCATGCAGATGTCTAGACAGGCTGAGTTCCTCACATAACTGAGTAGTTTAGTTTTTTTGTTGCTGTTTATAACAGTATTATTGAGATATGGTTGCATACCATAGAATTCACTCATTCAAATGCACAGTCCAGGGCTAGGGGTGTAACTCCGTGGCACAGCATTTGCCTAGCACGCTTGAGGCCCTGGGTCCCATCCCAGCACTGGAAGAAATTTTGAAAAGTATGATCTAATAGATTTTAGAGCATTTTAAACTTATGCAATCATCACCATAATGAATTTTAGAATTATTTTAACCATGCTCAAAACAAACTCATATCTGTTAATGGTCATTCTCCATATTCTCCCAATTCCCTTAGCTCTAAGGAATCATTCACCTATTTTCTGTCTGTATAGATGTACCTGTTCTAGACATTTCATATATTGTCTTATATTGTCATATATAGTATATTGTATTTCATATAATACAACGTGTTGCCTTTTGTGATTGGCTTCTTTCACTTGACCACTTGAGAATAATATTTTCAAGGTTCATCTATGTCATAGCATGGATACTTCCTTTTCATTGTCAGACAGTATTCCACTAGTCAGCAGATGAACATTTGGGTTGTTTCCACATTTTGGTTCCTATGAATAATGTTTTTATGGATATATATATAAGTTTTTGTATGCATGTGTATTTCCATTTTTCTTGAGTACCTGAAAGTAGAATTGATAGGTCTGAGTTTCATTTTTTTTTTAATAGATGGACACAATGTCTTTATTCTATTGCTTTGTATGTGGTGCTGAGGATAGAACCCAGGGCCTCACGCATGCGAGGCAAGCGCTCTACCGCTGAGCTACAATCCCAGCCCCCTGAGTTTCATTTTTGAGGAACTGCCTAATTATTTTCCAAAGTGGGTGCATCGTTTTACCTTCCAACTAGAAATGCATGAAGAGTCCAGTTTCTCCACATCTTTGCCAACACTTGTTATCTTCCCGTCACAGCTTTCCTAGTGGGTGTGCAATGGTATCTCATTATGATTTTGGTTTCCATTTCTCTGATGAGTAATGATGTGCATCTTTTCATGAACTTATTCATTGTTCCTTTGCCAAAATATTTTTACAAATCCTTTCCCATTGAAAAATTGGGTTATTGGTATTTTTCTGTTTGAATTATAAGAGTTCTTTATATATTCTGCATGTAAGTCCCTTATTAGATATATGATAGTGTTGGGGAGGAAAACATACTTTTCCTCATACTCATTTAGGTCCTTGGCTGGGGCTTTGTAACAAAGACATATTAGTAAGAGAAAAAAACAAATTTATTAACATATATATCCCATTTGTACAAAGGAGAAACTCAGGTATGAGTAACTCAAAGAGGTACTTGAACTTGAGCTTACATAACATCTTTTTTTTTTTTTGGTACTAGGGATTGAACTCAGGGGCACTCGACCACTGAGCCACATCCCCAGCCCTATTTTGTCTTTTATGTACAGACAGGGTCTCACTGAGTTGCTTAGTGCCTCGCCTTTGCTGAGGCTGGCTTTGAACTTACAGTTCTCCTGTCTCAGCCTCCCAAAGTGCTGGGATTACAGGCATGTGCCACCGCGCCTGGTTTACATAACATCTTAACCCAACAAAAAGCAATACATTTTCAGAGAACTTACAAGACAATGGAAAATGACTGTGTTTCTAGGGCAGCAATTTATGGGAATGTCAAAATATAGGAGTCTAATGGAAAATAAGGGGTGGTCAGTAAAGTTTGTTATGTAGATTCCTATGCAGTGGTTTGGTGCAGTAGTAGATTGTCAGGGATTAACTTCCATACAAATTTAGGTCTCATTTATGGACAAGTGGAACAGGGAGTAGAGCTGTTCTTATATTGGTTTCCTCTCAGTTGCTTATAGTTCAAAATAATCCTTATGCCAAAGTGATGTATTTTAAGATGGCAAATTCTGCCATTCTTCAATGGAAAATGTTTTCTTTCATTTTGTGGATTGTCTTTTCATGCTCTTGATGGTATCCTTGAGGTACAAAAGTCTCAATTTTGATGAAGCCCAATTGACTTGGTTATTTCTTTTGTCATTTATACTTTTGGTGTTGTATCTAAGAAGGCTTTACTTAATCCAAGATGATGAAAACTTACTCCTATATTGTCTTCTAAGGGTTTTTAAATTTTACTTTTTTGTGTGTGTGCCGGAGATTGAACTCAGGGGCACTCAACCACTGAGCCACATCCCCAGCCCTATTTTGTATTTTATTTAGAGACAGGGTCCCACTGGGTTGCTTAGCACTTGCTTTGGCTGAGACTGGCTCTGAACTCGTGATCCTCCTGCCTCACCTCCCAAGCCGCCAGTATCATAGGCGTGCACCACCATGCCTGGCAAATTTTACTTCTTAAATTCTGATCTAAGATCCAGTTTGAGTTACATATTCTGAATGGTAAGAATCAAATATTCATTTGTATGTGGATGTCCCAACATTATTTGTTGAAAAGACTACTGTTTCCCTCACCAAATTACCTTGGCCATCTTGCAGAAAATCAACTGACAATAAATGTGAGGTTTCATTTCTGGATTCTCACTTCTATTCCATTGATCTACATCTATCCTTTCAGAAATATATCACACTGTTTTGATTACTGTGGCTTTGCAGTTAGTCTTAAAATTGATACTCCACCTTTTCCATTTTTCCAGGTTTTTTTCCCCACTATTCTGGTTTCTTGTATTTCCATATGAATTTTAGCATCAGTTTACCAATTTCTGCAAAAAACAAAACAAAACAAACAAAAACAATAAGACCCCTGCTGGGGTTCTCATAGTGGTTGTGTTCAATCTGTAGATCAATTTGGTGAGTACTGCTATCTATAAATTAAGTCTTCCAATCTATAAATATGAAATTTGTTTTCATTTATTTATTATTCTTTCATTTCCTTAAAGAATGTTTTCGGTTTTCAGAGTTTAGATTGGGTACTTCTCTTGCAAAGTCTACAGTTAAGCATTTTATTTTTTTCAATGCTATTGTAAATGGAATTATTTTCTTTATATATATACATATACATACGTATATATATATATGTACATATATATATGTATTTAGTTGTAGATGGACACAATATCTCTATGTTGTTTTTTATTTATTTATTTTTATGTGGTGCTGAGGATCCAACCCAGTGCCTCATACTTACTAGGCAAGTACTCTACTGCTGAGCCACAACCCCAGCCCCATGAGATTCTTGTTTTAATTTTAATTTTGGATTGTTCATTGCTAGTGTCTAGAAAAGCAATTGATTTTTGTATATTGATCTTTTATCCTGCAACTTTGCTGGACTCGATTATGAAGTCACAACCCAGAAGCCCTAGGCCTGAGGCCAGGCCCAGCTCCCGCCCTGCTGTGCCCAATGTATCTCTGCCACCATGTAGTTCAGCAGGCTTTTAACACTCAGTCTGAGGGACAATTCCCAGATGTTGGCTGCTGGGCCTTGGGTAGGATGTGGATTGATTTCTGACTTCTGTTTCCACATATTATTCAGTCATCTTAGGTACTCTAGCCCTGGGCTTCTCAAATAACAGGGTGGGCTTATTTTCTATCTACAAGTCTACTGCTTCACAGTCCTGACCTCTACCCACTCGCCTTCAGTCTAATGCATTTTATTGTATTATTTAGATACTCATTCTCTTGGCTTAGGGCATTGTTCCTTTATGATCCTCCTTCATCAGGAACAGGTTGCTATAATGAGGTTGGATGACTACTTGTTAGGAACCATATAAAGTAAATGTGATTAAACTAAGAACATGTCTTTTCTTGGGTGGTGGTGATGGAAAATCGTGATCACAGTAGCTATAACCCCCATGAGGAAAAAAAATTTATAAACTTTATTCCTTGAAATCTTTATTTTGAAGAAAGCTAGGTTTTCTTCCCCAAAAATAATTTTCCCTTTTTTCTTATTCATTTTATTCTCCTCTTTTTATTATTTTTATGATGTATTAAATTGAACCATTTCCTTGCAGTGTGCTAGTTAAGACAATTTCCTTAGCATTTGCTGAATGATTTGGCAGGCTAGACGTCCTAGAGCTAAATCGTAAAATCCCATTAAAACCTAGTCATATAAAAATAAAAGATGCTGCCTGGTGCACTCCACGACACGTTATGGTGAGGTCTCATCACATTACAATAACAAATGCCAAAGCCAAGTGACTACTGTGTAATAGAATATGATGAAGAGAGAGGAGTCTATTAGTGATGCAGCCAACTGCATTTAATTAAATCCCATGTCCAAATTAGTTCCCTGATTGGCATGTAAGAAGAAAACATGTTTACTATGATAGTTCAAGTAGCACAGTTGTTGTTTTAACACACTGCCATTTTTGCCACCCCCTCCCCCGCCCGGGCACCATGTCTCTCTTTCTTTTTGGTCTTCAAGTTTCTTGCCACCTCAAGTATGAAGGAGGTATTGCTGAAGTTCCTTATGTGTTAGGTGAAGCAGAAACAGGCTCACATAGAAAAAGTACCTTGCTCAGATTACCAGCTACTTAAGAGTAGGGCTGAATACAAACTTAAGAAGGTGGAGTCTGTGTTCTTTTGATCAATGCCAAAGGTTGGTAGAATCTGGAAAGCTGCCTGTTTTATACAGCCCAAGAGCCAAGAATGATTATTAAATGATTGAACAAATCAAAAGAAGAATGTATCTTAATGTGGGAAAATGATATGAAACTAATTCATTAAAATTTGTGTCCATATTTAAAGTTTTATTGGAATGCAGCCATATCCGTTCACTTATGTATTATCTACGGCAGCTCTTGCACTGCAATGGCAGCAGAGATTGTATGTCCTGCAAAGCCCCAAACATTTACTATCTAGACATTTACAGAAAAAGCTTATCAGGCTCTGATCTATAACTTGGTTCTTAAGCCAAGTTAAATTTAAACATTACATGTTAAATTAAACATTCAGCTAGAGGCTGGGGACCAAGGATCTGAATATTTCAAAATAAATACTAAATATCATTTGAAATATTTCCTAAAGTAATTTTTATTACTGTCTTGCATTATAATTATTTTTATATTTCTTCTTCTCCCCATCAGTCCTTGAAGGTAGGACCATGCTGAAGAACCTTTGAATGGATAAATACAGGTAGAATTCATGTGTTGATTCATTAGGCATAGACTTCTGACTTTCTGCTGTGTGCCAGGTGCTCTTCAGGGGTAAAACAGTAGACCTGTTCTCTGGGAGATGATAAATAAAGGGGCCAAGATAAAGCTACCTGATAAGAGGCTCACATTAATTGACTCTAATAGTACTTGCTAATGGTAGCTTACAAGATTCTTCAAGTCTCAAAGAATAAATTATTTTGTTTACATGTACTATTGGATGCATCTTATAAAATTTAAGAGTTTGTACATAAATAGCACAAAATTAAACTATAATGTGTAGGTATCATTGGAATCTGGGTGCCAGATAACAGAGTGTTAAATATGTTTAGAATGGAATGGTAAATTGGTGGGTATCCATAGGACTCATTTTTATAGCTGTTGTCTGGTTATTATAAAACAAATAATAAAGAAGCAAATGGGTGTCATTATGGCAGAGATGGAACCCGATATAGAGAGCCCATTTAACTTCAATAGGAGGGTGTCCAGGGACTGATTTTAGCATGTAGTAACTTTATGATATGTACACTGCTGTGTTGAATAAACCTAATGGATTTTAAAGTATTTTTTCCCACTTTGACTCAATTATAATTTCACTGGAACTGTTGAAGGATCTTTTTGTTAATATGCCAGGGTAGCCTATTAGAAAGGGACAATAAATTTTCAATTGTAATATTACCTCCATCCACTGGCCAGGTAATAAGCAGCTGTTATCACTAGCCAAATCAGGGTTAATTTCTAAGAAATATTAGTACATCCCATAAAGAACAGGAAGTGGAAAATTATAATGCCATTAGAAACAAGAACCAAAAAATTGCCCCTACTCTTGTATACTTATATATTAATTATCTATGGCTTTATTAGAAATTATGTACAAATGTTGTAGCTTAAAACAACAAATATTTATTATCTCCTAGCTTCAGTGTTCCAGGAATCTAGACATGGATTGAATGGGTAACCCTGGCTCATAGTCTCTCACAAGATCACATGGCTGGGGCTGCAGTGATCTTGGGGCTCAACTCAGGTTGGCAAATCATTTTTGAGGTCGTATTTGTGGTTATTGGCAGGATGCAGTCTGTCCCTAATGAATTGAGGATCTCATTTCCTCACTGGCTGTTGGTCAAAGGCCTCCCTCAGTTCCCTATCTCATGGGACTCTTCATGGGGCAGCTGAAAACATGGTGGCTGGTCATAACCTGCATGTGAGGGACCAATAGAAGGCTGGCTGGCTGAGTCTCTAGGTTCAGCCTGCCCTCAGGGCGAGTGGCTTGCATAAAGGCATGAATACCAAGAAGCAGTCTATTATGATTTCTTTCTATTTTATTCTCAGATTATAAAAGTAATACAAACACACACACACACACACACACACACACAAATCCAACCATTAGAAAAGCAAATATTGGCAAAATGTTTGTGGAGTGCCTACTATTCTACTATGTGCCAGGCATGGGGAATACAGTAATGTTCAAAACATACAAACCTCCCTGGCTTTGTGTAGCATACTTTTTGAAGGAAGGAAACCATTTCAGAAATTTTATTATAGTGCCTGGAACACAAGAAGCCTCTCAAAAGATGTTAGTTATTTTTATTTTTGCAGGGCAGACATCCTGTCACAGAAACAGAGCCAAGCTCCCCAGTCTGTAGCATCTCTAATCCTATTGTAGACAAATGTGATTTGCTTAACCAGAGCAGAAATGGCCTTTCGTTCACTTATGCTTGAAAGAAGCAATTCATAATAGTTTGCAACTCTGTGCGCTTGTAGCTGCCTCTTTCACATTTATGTTTTCAAAGTGGCCTCTGCCTTGCTGGGCACGGTGGTACATGCCTGTAATCTCAGTTACTTGGGAGGCTGAGGCAGGAGGATCACAAGTTTGAGGGCAGCCTGGGCAACTCAGTGAGAACTTGTCTCAAATTTTTAAAATAAAAATAAAGAGGGTTGGGGAGGTACCTCAGTGGTAGAGCACCCCTAGGTTCAATCTCCAGTACTGAAAAAAACAAACAGCAAACAAACAAAACCCATAAAGTGGCCTTTGCCAGAAAAAAAGCAAAAAACACTAAAGACTTTCATAGAAGGAGCGGTTCTAGTGGTTTTCCTGGAGAACCAGCCACCGGATCCTTTTGTACTATGCATGCTGAGTTGACCTAATGTCTTCTAGCTCTGAATTATTTTAATTGCTTTCTTTTCTAGATGCATCTTTTTAGTCTCTCAAGTGCTCTTTAAAAAGTGGCTTCTTGAACTACAAACAAGATTTCAAATGTGTGCCTGGTTATGCCAGTGTGCTGCAGTTACTTTTTCTAATTAATATTCCATATCTCAAAAACTGTCTCAAGATTTTAATTGACTTTTGTCACCCCCATCTCATTCAAGCACTCTGCCGGCCATCCTTGTGCATTATTAATAAACTATGCACACTGTGCATCTTGCACCCCCTACCACTCCATGTGTAATTCTTTCTCAAACTTTGTTTTGAATGACAATTGAAGGGTAATTTATTGTACTGGGCTTTTAACACTAGTATGGTCAGCTATGGTTTGCTGTGCTAATTAGGAAAAACCTGTCAGTCAAAGAAGTTACTCACTTGAGAGAATAGACACGGCTTATTTGTCTTGGACATAAACTCCTTTTATGGTGTAGAACTAACCCCCCATCCCACTGAGAGAAGTATACTAACAAATCTGAGTTATGAGATATTTTTTATAAAAATATTGACTTAGTCCTCTAAGGTTTAGAAATTCTTATATTTCCAAAATATAAGAAATGACAAAGAATTTTCATAAACACAGTGTTTGTTTATTAAAAGGGATTCTTTGAAAGCAATCTTTAAAACACTTGTTTTTCTATTCATCATTCTTTATTGTTATTTTCATAGACTCTGCCAACAAAATTCTTCTTCCCACTCCTTTTCAATGTGTCAGAAATTTCATGTGGGTTGCTACTAAATTAACATCCTGAATATAGTGGTGGTGTCCTTCAAGATCCTGTTGCTCTTTGGTGTGGGTTCATCTATTCAAGGGACTTCCAGGTGTGGAATATCTATTTGTTCTCTTACCCTATTTGAAAAACATTTTTGCAATGCTCTTTTTTTTGTTCTGTTCTGGATACTGAGGGTTTAATCCAGGACCTCCTGCATGCTGGGCAAGAGCTCTACCACTGAGCTACACCTCCAGCCCCTTATAATGCTCTTTTTAATTTCATGTATCCATCTAAAAATGGAAGCCTAGTCAACTTCTACTCAAATCACTTAAATAAATGGAAACTACTAGGCAGACTATTGCTTTCACTAATGAATGAAAATGTATTACAAAGAATTTAGTCCCATGAAGATGACAGAAAGAAGCATTTCTAATACATGTAGGATTATATTTTTTCCCCTCAGTTATCAGAACACTGGACTCTAAAGATAGTACAGTTGCAAGAACAAATATTTGGGGTTCAATATTATTTAAATGAACTCTTACAGCTGGAGAAAAGTGGTTGAATTTTAAGAAAATTACTTGGATGTTTTAGGGTATGATGGACTAATCTTCCTCCAATGTCAAGTATACACAAGGCCACCTGATAATGACATTTTTTCTGTGGCCTCTGACATATTTACTATGTTCTTGCAGTTATCCTATAATTCTGTTAGGGCTATTTCAATTCCAAATCCATAACAGCCCTAAAATAACTATCTATCCATGTGCCAGTCATTTGCTTTTTTCATCTCAGACCTATTCTCTATCTCCCCCTCAATATTCTAAATGTTTATCCCTGCAAATTTCCAAGGCATCCTTGCCAAGTAATATTTGGCTGGGTTTGACCATTAGGAGACATTGGAAGGGAACTAGAGGAAGAGTAGAGGGGAGAAATCAGGATATTTTTAAAATATTTTTTTTCCTACTTGTGGTTATGGCTAGGAGTCCAACATTGGCTGCTTCTCCTTTATTGTTCAAATTAATGTTATACAATTTCTTCCCCTTTCATCTACTCTCTTACCAGAGAGCTTCAGCCTCTGGGCTTTGTTAACACCACGTGCCTACTCTTTGTGTAACTCTGGTCCTAAAGTAATAGTCAAATCCTGATATTGCAGATCTTTGGGTTGCCTTGTTGTACCATTTATCTTTTAAACTCATCTGAATTTCTCTAATTAGTTCCCTGTATTAAATAATACTTGTAAAACTACCTGATGTGAAAACTTCTGTTTCCAAGATGAATGGACATACTTTAATGCTATTCCTCTGGCTAAGTGTAACTAAAACCCCTGGATGTTATATATACAATAAACAGGCTTCCAAATAGGACAAGAAGAAGTGAAACTCATTGTTGGCTGATGGCATGATCTTATATATAGAAAACTCTAAAAAAATCCACCCAAATTGTTAAAACTGATAAGCAAATTCAGTGAAGTTGCAGGAAACAAAACCAACATGCAAAAATCAATACCATTTCTCTATCCTAACAATGAACTTTCTGAGAAAGAAATCAAGAAAACAATCCAATTTATAACAGCTCCAGCAAAAGAAAAACAAAACAATAGTAACAATAACAATAAGCCCCTCAGGAATAAATTTAACCAAGGAGGTAAAAGACCTATACATGAAAAACTATAAAACATTAATGAAAGCATTAATTTGAAGATACAAATAAATGGAAAGATATCCCATGTTCATGGACTGGAAGAATTAATATTGTTCAAATGTCTGCACTACCCAAAGTGATCTACAGATTCAGTGCAACCCCCATCAAAATTCCAATGTCATTTTCACAGATGCAGCAAAAATAACCCACAAAAGTCTCAAATAGACAAGGAAATTATGAACAAAAATGAATAAGGTTAGAGGCATCATATTACCTGATTTCAAGCTATGATATAAAGCAATAGTAAAGTACTGGCATAACATGACACATATACCAATGGAGGGGAGCCCAGAGTGAATTCATGTACCTACAATCAATTGGTTTTCAACAACGTTGCTAAGTATATATAGTGGAAACAGAACAATTGCTTTAATAAATGGTGTCAAGAAAACTGGATAGCTATATCCAGAAGAATTAAGTTGGACCCTTATCTCATGCCACATAAAATAATCAACAGAAAATCATTTACAGACTTAAAACTTGAAACTGTAAAAGTGCTAGAAGAAAATGGAAAAATCTACAAGACATCGTTCTGGGCAATTATTTTTTGGATCTGACCCCAAAAGCACAGCAACAAAATGAAAAATAAGTAAATGGGATTACCTCAAAACAAAAAGCTTCTGTATGATAAAGGAAATAACAGAATAAAGAGACAAACTACTGAAAAGGAGAAAATATTTGTAAGCCATACTTCTAATAAAGAATTAGTATTCCAAATATGTAAGGAATTCAATCAACTCTATGGAAGAAAGCAATCTGATTCAGAAAGGACTTGAATAAATATTTCTTAAAAATAATAAAATAGGACACATGAATGAGTGACTGATACTTGAAACAAGTGCTTGATGTCAATAATTACTAGGCAGAAGCAAATTCAAACCACAATGAGATATCAACTCATACCTGTTAGAATAGCCATTTATAAAAAGAGATTAAAGATAAAAAATGTTGGTGGGGGCTGGGGTTGTGGCTCAGCTGTAGAGCACTTGTCTAGCACATGTGAGGCACCGGGTTCGATCCTTAGCACCATATAAAAATAAATAAAATAAAGGTATTAAGTCCAACTACAACTAAAAAAAAATATATATATATATATATATATATATATATATATATATTTTTTTTTTTTAAAGAACATTGGCAAGGAGGGCTGGGGTTGTGGCTCAGTGGCAGAGCACTTGCCTTGAACATATGAGGCACTAGGTTCGATCCTCAGCACCACATAAAAATAGACAAAATAAAGACATTGAGTCCGTCTATAACTAAAAAATATTAAAAGAAAAAAGAATGTTGGCAAGGAAGTGATGAAAAGAAAGCCTTTGTCTACTGTTGGTGGCATTGTACATTAGTTCTACCATTATGGAATACAGTGTGTTTATGATGGAAGATAGTATGCTTATTATTAAAGTATTATCTCCTTAATACTGTTTAATACTAAAAGATAATAACAGAAAACTTCCCAAACCTTAATAAGAATACAAATATCCAGTTTAGAAAGGCCAAAAGTCACCCATCAGATTAACTCAATTAAGTCTACCCCAAGACTTATTGTAATCAAGCTCTCAAAGGGTAAAGATAAAGAGAAGATTCTTGATTCAGGAAGAGAAAAACAAAGTAACACATAGGGATGCACAATTTGCCTGACAGCAGACTTCTCCACAGAAACCTCTATAAGAAGAGTGGCATGAGATTTTCATAGTATTGAAGGAAAAAAAACCTGCCAACCAAAAATATGGAACCCAGTGAATTTACCTTCGGAAATGAAAGGAGCAAAAGACATTCCTAGACTAAGTCTGAGCAAATGTATCTCCACCAAACTGTTCTTTAAGAAATGCTAAAAGGAATTCTTGAAACCAAAAGAAAGAGATTTTACTGAGTAAAAAGAAAACATCAGAAGGTCTAAAACTTAACTGGATCGAGTGTCTCTACAAATTCAAAATGTTTTAATATTGTAAATATGGTGTGCAAAGCATTCATATATTCAGTATAAAGACTAAGAAACAAAACAATTAAAAATAGTCATTATACTATTAAGTTAAGAGATAAGCAATGTAGAAAGATGTAAAATGGGACATCAAAAAATTGAAAAGTAGCGAGGTATGGTGGCACACGCCTGCAATCCCAGCACTTTGGGAAGCTGAGACAAGAGAATCGCAAGTTCAAAGCCAGCCTCAGCAATGATGAGGTGCTAAGCAACTCAGTGAGACCCTGTCTCTACATAAAACACAAAATAGGGCTGGGGATGTGGCTCAGTGGTGGAGTGCCCCTGAGTTCAATCCCCAGTACCAAAAAAAAAAAATCAAAAAGTGAATCCCACCATCATGCCCACCAAAAAGAACGGGGTCCTAATTAGAATAAGATATATTCCAGGCTTGTCTAATATTATCAAAATGGATTCTACTGGCATGTACAACTAAAGAAGAACCAATTTAAAAAATCAAAATGTGGAGAGTAATGAAGTGCAAGGATAGAGATTTTTTTTTATATTTGTATACTCTCTCTTTTCTGTTTCTATTCTTACAATCAAGTTTGTTTCTATCATTTAAAAATAGCTTATTATATTTGAAAAGTGTTTTTATATAAGGCTCATATTAACCACCCAGCAAAAATTCTTATCATACCAATGAAAATTAATAAGGAATGAAAACACAATTTTCAAGTCATGGAATCAACCTAAGTGTCCATCAGTGGATAAATGGATCCAGAAATGCAACGTGTACACATAATGGAACTCTAGACAACCTTAAGAATGGAGGAAATTCTGTTATTTATGACAACAGGGGTAGAAAAACAAGCCAAATACAGGAAGACAAATACTGCAGGTTTTTACTTACACGTGGAGTCTAAAATAATTGGACTCATAGCAGCAGAGAGTAGAATGGTAGTTACCAGAGATTGGGGGTTAGCAGTGATAAGGATAATCATCAAAGGGTATAAGGCCTCAATTTGATAGGAGACCTAAGTTTGATTTCTTTCTTTTAAAAATTGTTTTGATCTTTGTTGACAGTGTGGTGAATGTAGCTACTAGTTGAGTTCTACACATTTCAACATTGCTGGGGGAGGGGAATGGATCTCAAATGCTGTCATCCCAGAATATGTCAAGTGATTGGGTTGATTTGTTTATTCTACAGTGTATTTTAAAAAACCAGTAACATCACTTTGTATCCTGTAAATATGTACAGCTATAACTTATCAGCATGGAATAAAAAAGAGGAAAGTCTCAAAGCAATAGTCTAAGATTACTAATAAGAATCAGAGAAGGATTAAAAGAAACTAGGAAGGAGGCTGGGGTTGTCGCTCAGCGGTAGAGCGCTCCCCTAACGTGGGTAAGGCACTGGGTTCGATCCTCAGCACCACATACAAAAAAGTAATAAAAAAAAATAAATTTATTAAAAAAAAAGAAATCAGAATTAAAAAAAAAAGAAACTAGGAAGAGATGGTAAGCACCCCGGTTTTGCACTAAAAGAAAGTGTTAGCCACCTATAGGCCTGAAGGCCTGAGAACAGGGAGCTTTTGTTGAAATGTAGTGAGAACTGAAGCTCTGAGATAAGACAGTCTGGTAGGAGCTTGGTGTATTGATTGAGAATCTCGACCAGCTTGCTTGCAGGGAGGATCCAGGGGTTGATTTCGTGAGTCTCATCCAGGGCCATACCTGGAGGGCAGAGGGAAAAGATACCTCCTTGATTTAGAAACACCTCCTGGAGCATTCAATAGGATGAAGAAGGGTAGAAGTGGGTTTGTTAGAATAAATGGAGAACATTCAGCATAGTTTCTTTCAAGGTTATCAAATAATTTCAATTATAAGCCCAATATTTTCTACAAAGTCTCTAAACTACCTTAATAAGCTAGAAAGCTATTTGTACTAATGAAATTTATAAGGATTTGAGTATAGATGTTATATTTTAAAGAGCTTGAGACACTTGAAAGTAATTGCCTTATTTATTTTAATACCTATCCTATCCCCATACTATACATAATCAAGTCTATGAGGGAAATATTACTAAGCAATGGTAGATATCAACTTAGGCTTGAAAATGTCAAAAGCACACTAGTATTTGACTCTTGGTTCTGCCTGTTTTTTTTTTTTTTTTTTTTTTTTTTTTGTACCAGGATTGAACCCAGGGGCGCTTAACCACTGAGCCACATCTCCAGCCCTTTTCTATGTTTTATTTTGAGACAGGGTCTTGCTAAGTTGCTTAGGGCCTTGCCAAATTGCTGAGGCTGGCTTTGAACTTGCCATCCTCCTGCCTCAGCCTCTATGCCGCTGGGATTATAGGCGTGTGTTTCGGTGCCTGGCCTTCCTGTTTCTTATTGGGTGACCTTGGGCAAGTTACTTAACCTCTCTGAGCTTCTGTTTACTCATCTGCAAAATAGATGTGATAATATGTACTTTCTAGAATAGTTGTGTAGCTTCAAGAATTAAATGAAAGATGCATGTGAAGGCACCTGCATTCAATACATTTTGATTGAATTTGAATCACAAATTTCAAATTAGTGGCTTCAAAATTCATGAGATAAGACCACAAGTTAGAATTAAGAATGAATTTTTAAAAAGAGAAGGAAATCTGTGTTTAGACTGTTAATGTCATCTATCACTCAATCAACAATTATGATAATATGATCAGCAAACCGTTCTCTATTGATGGATTTCACTATGTTTTGATTACAAGTGTGAAATCTTACCAGGATTCAACTCATATTAAAAATGCAATGAATTTCTTAATTATCTGATAAACTATTTTTAAAAAAGCAAGCCTTTTGGTAGAGGTTACTGGTTACATCAAGAGTTTGCACCTTACCCATTTAGTCTAAGATAGGAATTATTGTTGAATATCAGCTATAAGGCAGCCTGAGGTACATCTCTTTGCAGCCCCTTACAAACAGGTTGCCATAGTAATGTTGACAATCACAAACTCTTAACAGAGAAAACTGAAGGTGTAGGAGGAAAAATAAATATTACAGGTAGAGTTTTGATTCAGAAACATTTTAATTCCTATAGTATTAGCCAGGTTTCTTTTTTAGTTGCAAACTCAGATTTGATTACTATAAACGTTTATCAGTTTCAGCAATCTTTGTTTCTATTAATTATCCTTTTATTGGCATACTTGTCAAGAACAAGCCAGCTGTATAATTCTAACAGGCAGGTGTATTTTATACATAAGAATTACCCTGCTGGGTCAGATCCATACTCTTTGTATCTTGCCTGAAACAGAAGCCCCTAGAATCATATCAATTTCCCTTCTAAAGAAATGTTAGGACACCTAAGGACTGGCTACCACTAGATACTTGTTTTAAACAAAAGAATGAGAAGTGAGAGATCATCTACATTTGAATGCTTCACACTTTTAGCAGCAGAAATTTCCCCCTTTGTAGACACACACAAAATCTTGTGAAATCCATGATGTAATTATAACCACCATGAGAGCAGGAACTTTTGTAAAGTTCTGTTGGCCACAATCTCCCCAATTCTAGAACAATGTCTGGTACATCATAGATGCAGTATAGTGTGGTGGTTTAGTGCAGTCCAGCAAGGTTTTTCTATAAAGGACCAGGTAATAAATATTTTAGCGTTTTCAGGTAATATGGTTTCTGGGGCAACTACTCAACTCTGCTGTTGTAGCAGAAGCAGGCGCTGACCACAAAGAAATTATTGTGTTCCAATAAAACTTTATTCACAAAGACAGATGAAAAACTGGAGAAGGCCTATGGACTGTGGTTTACCAATCCATTCTGCCACTCACTAGCTGTGTGACCTTGTTGTTAAGTTATTAATATGGGGAGCTATTAAGTTCTCTGTGGCTCAGTTTCTTCCTCTGTGAACAGGGGCCCCATAATGGAATTTTGTTGCTAGAGTTACTGTCAGGATTTCATGAGGGAATATGTGAAAAGGACCTGATTTGTGTATCAATACTCACTATTACTATGGTTTGCAAATCATTCTCTAAGACTAGGAAACAGAAACATTTCCTTAAATACATAACATTTTATTTTCCTTGAAGGCAGTAAGGGACAAACTGAGGAATACCAAACAGGAATTGTGGGTGCTGGGTGAGATTTAACAATTATCTATTAGTCCCAGCATCCTTTCTTGTTGTTGTTATTCTTTTTGCACCCTAGTAGGAAGAGCCTAAAAATGGTTTTAAATAGTGACAGGCTAAGGGTGTTGTTCAGTGGGATAGCACTTGCCTGGTGTGCAGGAAGCCCAGGATTAGATCCAAAGCCCTACAAAATAAAAAATAAATAGTGACAGTGTTATAAATCATATCATCCTACAATCTCAGGAGACTCTTAAAATAAGCAGGGATGACAAAGGAATTTTAAATCTTTTATACCAAATGTGTTCATTTGACTCCACAAATTAATATATTGAATGTAAACTTGGAATATGATATATTTGTGTGTACATATTTTTTAACACTTCTTTTAAAATATGTATATATACATATATATGAAATGTGAATCGGTTATATATGGATTATCTGTATGCCTTATAAATATACATATGTGTATGTCTACGTGTGTGAGTGCATACGCACATACACACACACCAAGACACATGACATGAATCAGTTACATGTAGATTCTCTGGATGCCTTCATGGAATCCCTGTACTTTACCCAACGTGTCCTGTAGGATGCCATACTCTGTAGTTCAGGTTATAGTTTGCTCCTGTGTCTCTTGCCTTTCTCTAATCTGTTCTCCACATGGTGGTCACCTGAGCGATCTCCTTAAAATATGCATCAGCTCCTGTCATTCCCTTTCTTCCCATGTCAGGAGCATCAAATCCAATCTCCTAACTGAGCCTTACAAGAGCTCGTGCTGTCTGGTTTCTGTCTAATTCTCTGCTTCACCTTGACTTCCTCCCCTTGCTGTTTCAGCTCCTCCCTCCCAGATGCATGAAGCAGCTGCAGTCTCTTTCCAGACTTTCAGCTTCTCTAGCTCCTTCTCTCCTTAGGTCCTTTGCCCTTGCTCACATGCCCTTGACCTGAGCCCTCTCCAGAGTCCTGCTAGGCTGGCTCCTTCTCAGTCTCAGGCCTAACCTGAGTGTCATTTCTTCCAACAAAGGCACTCTATGTAAAGTGGCACCCCATGCTCATTTATCACTTGCATTTACCTCCTAGCATCCATCCTAATCTATAGTTAACTTACTGTTCCCTTGATTGTTCCCCCCTGAGTAGAATGGTAGCTCCATCAGAGTGGGATCTCGCACTTCTTGTTACCGTTCATTCATCCCCACTGCCTAATACAGCATCCGGTACATGCTATGTAAGTGTTTGTAGAATAGATGCCTCCAGGCAGGATCAACTTTGTTATTTGAAGTTCCCAGTGCAAAATGAAAATGCAGGTCCCCTTGTGCAAAAATTGCTCACAATTTCAAGCTAGCAATAGGGGACCATTAAACCAAGCATGAGGGCCCTTTCAGGGTCACAGGTTACTTCATTTCTCTAGACTCCAATTCCTCCTCTGTAAGATGGCAAAGTGGCAGTGTCCCTTATAGGGTGCTTATGAGCTGTAAAGGGGATCACATAAGCACAGAGCTTGGCAGCAGTACCCTGTCCGCTGTCAGCACTCTGCACATGACAGTATTGCAATTATCAAATTAATTACCGGCTTCATCCAGGTAAGGCAAAGCCTCTGCAGCATCCTGCCTATCTGAAAAACCTCCCTAGTAACTCTCCCAAGTGACTAACCCAACTCTATCAAATGGGATGGGGATGTGGGTGTCGCTTGCAAATTATTTTGACACATTCAAGGTATGGACCGACAGCATATTTGGCTTGCTGAAAAGAATGTGTCAAATGGAGTTAGCTGTTATGAAAACTCGTTTGACAATAGGTAAATCATGTCACCCTTCTGAGCCCACCAGTGACACTGGAATGATAAATAATATCTGCCACCCACCTTTCTGACAAGAGCGAAGAAAGCATGAATTGGATTAAGAGGAAGCTAGTCGAACACTTTGATTTTCCTGGAGCGAGGGGATAGGCAGGCGCTGCCTGCTAGACTACGTGCATCTTGTCAGTCACCCTGTTTACTTAGTCTGTGTGGCTCTGGTTACTGTGTGCATTGTGTAACAAATCAATTGTACCTTGAATGGAAACTGTTCACAGACTCTCACATTTTGATTTATTTTCATGGTACAGCCAGTGATTCAAGTTAGTTTAGAAAGGCAGAGAGGAAGAGCAGCATGTCGTTTACATTTATAGCATAGTCTCCTGAGTGCTATGAAACCATGTAGACTGTGAGATGTAGGTTGATTCCCTTGGGGGATGGGGAGGGTCAGGCTTTGTTCATTTGCTGGGGGGAGCATCCTGCCTGGTGAGGGTCTAGACACTGTGATTTTATCCGTAGTTTCTTTTTGCTAGTAGAAGCAAAAATGAAGTGGAAAAAGAAGGTCTGTCAAGCATGCATTGTATATAAGGAACTCTGGTGTTTTACTTACTCCAAGAGGTTGTCTAGTATAGCAGTTAAGAACATGTGTTCTGGACCAGACAAGTGGCTTAACCTCTCCAAATCTCAGTGTCCTCATCTGCCAAATGGAATGTGTTGGATATATTCTCTAGGACCTCCTAACCTACTTTCCACCTCTTTCTAGAAATCCTAACTTCTGTTCCATGAAACTGTATGGAAGTCATCAGCAGGCTACTGTGTCCTCTGCTTCCTGTTCAGGATGGCCAATAAGGAGCATTTACCATAACTGGGAGGGAGGAAGGAGAGTGAGGTCTGTGTATTTATTTCCCAAGTTTCCTCACTGAGAAGAGGTCTTGGGTGATTGTGCATTTGGCCAAACGAGTTTCTATCAAGTTGCTGAGACCATATTTAAACAACATACCCCTTGTCCCTGCAGGCCCAGAGATGGTAACAGCTATCCTGTTTCAGGTCTCCATGTTCTTCTTTGGAGTTCCCTATACCCAACCTACACCTTTGTAACTAACCTCTTTGCAACCAGTCCTTCTCAAAAGTAATTCAATTTGAGAGCGCTATTTATTTTCTATTGGGATCCTGGCTGACACACGGAGATAACCAGAATAGTTATATCCTATGGTTGGTGTGGGGATTAAATGAGTTTACATATCTGTAGAATGCTTAGGATTGGATCTGACATATAACTGAGACTTGGGTCAAATAATTTGCCTCCATTACCCCAAATGGTGAGCATCTAGTGGCTGATTAACCAATTTCTATTTATCTTTCCCTGTCCCATCATCTGAGGTTTCAATCAGAAACCTTTAGGGGTCTGGGAAAGTTGATTTTCCCTCTTGGGATCAGCCCATGACATAAGCAGAGTCAGTCATCACATTCCATGCTCTACCTACCATGATGGGCTTAAGTCTAGCCAGTCATCCAATCAGTGTGGCTCTAGGGACTTTCATTGGAAATTCTGGAGCACGCATGCACTGGCATGCCAAGCACTGGGTGTGGTCCCAGCTGGCCTCGCTGGGAGGAGGAGCATTTCATCACTGACCTTAGGTCGTCATTGCAGAGGATGATTGATCCAGTTTTCCTATTGTGTTCAAGTTCTCTGCAAATAGCATGCCTTCCATTTTCTTTCCCAGTTTGGACAATGCCCACCATCTTGTTCTTGGTAGACCACTGTGCTGAAGCTGTGTTCTGAAATAAGATAGACCTACATAAGGACACTAGGGAAGAGTAGTCTGAGGGGGATGCTGCAAAAAGCAGAGTGTGAACAATAGTGAACACAAAACTGGAACCATGCTCCAACCACACTCCAAGCCCTCCCCACTGCTAGACTTTTTCAATTTTACCAACCAATAGTTTTCTTATTTGTTGAGTTTTTTTTTTTTTTTTTTTTTTTAAGCCAAAGCATCCATACTGATATGCCTGGATGGCATTTGGATTTGGAACCAAGTCTTTCTGGCTCTAGGGACTGACATTTTCATCTGCTCATTTTCTTTATCATTTGACTTTTATAGAGCAAACCACACCTCATTTTCCTTCAGATGAAGTTTTTCATGGTGCACTTTATTATGTGAACTTCAGGGTGGAGGCCAAGCCTGTATTGGAATCTCACTTGGTCATTACTGAGTTTGAGTGAGTTATCCTTCAAAGCCTCTGCTTTTCATCTGTATGAAAGGAGGTTGGACAGGATATGTTATTTCTGTTTCTAACATTCTGCAAGCATCCACATGTGTAATGAAAACCAGTCTCTGAGTTGGTATAACCTCTTTAGTCAGAGGCTAATGCAGGTTTGTGTCAATTAATGATAAAAATGGAGCAACCCCTGCTCATTACTATAGACATATGGGGTCATCTTGTCCACCTTCCATTAATTTCCTTTAATTCAGGCTTCCTGAAATAGTTGTGCTCCACATTTTGGCCATTTAGCACAAACTCTCTTATAGTATTCCCAAATTGTCTCCCATCTGAAAGTCTCATTGCCCTAGAAGAATATTAGGTAATTTGAGGGCATGATCTACTCTAATGGATCTTGCAAGTGCTGCTAGGTCTAATCTTTATTCTAGACCTGTTCCCTGAATGTCCCTTAGGCATCTCCAAATTAACTTGTCTATAGCTGAACCTACTATTGCTCTCCCAATCTCGTCTTTCCTCTTGTACTCCTCATCTCAGTGAAAGTACCAGAAAGCATTTGCTCTGTTGGCCAAAACAGAAACCAAGGACTCTGCCTTCATGTCCCACTTGGTCCTATAGATTCTGTCTCCTAACTTCATATTCATCTTCCAGAGTTACTATAATGAATTACCACAAAGTGGTTAGCTTTAGAGAACAGAAATGTATTTTCTTACAGTTCAAGTGTCTAGAAGTCCAAAATCAAAATGTCAGTAAGGTTGGGTGCTTCTGGAAACTCTGGAGAAGATCTGTCTCATGCTTCTCTCTCTTACCTTCTGGTGGTTGCCAGCAATCCTGGGTATTCTTTGGCTAGTGCATGCATCAATCCAGTCTTTTCTACCAGTGTCTCTATGTAATCTTTTATGTTTCTTATAGAGATACTGTCACTGGCTTTCAGGTCCACCTTGATCCAGTCTGCTCTCATCTGGATCTTTACTTTAAATTCATTTTCAAAGACCCTTTTTCCAAATAAGGTCACATTTTGAGGTTCTGATTGTACGTGAACTTGGAGTGAGGGGTACAATCCAATTCACTCCCATGATCACCCTCTATGTTCTGGCCCTACCCACAGTAGCCTCCTGACAATATCAACATAGAGGAGGAAAAAAGATTATTTTGACTAATGGTTTCAGAGATTCAGTCCATGGTTGGCTGACTCCATAGCTCTGGGCCTGAGGTGAGGCAGAACATCACTGTGGAAGGGCATTGTGGAGGAAAGCAGCTCTGGGCATGGTAACCAGGAAGTGGAGAGAGAACTTCGTTTACCAAAGGCATACCTCTAGTGATCTAAACTGCCTATAGTCATAGCCCAGTCAATTAATGGATTAATCCACTGATGAGATCACATCTCTCATAATCTAATCCTTTCACTTCTGGAAATTCTTGCACTGTCTCACACATGAGCTTCTGGGGACACCTCATATCTAAACCGTAACATACATTTTATCTCTTATATCTTATTGGGTGGAAGTATGCCATGTGTTCCCAACTAAAGCAACTGCCAGAGTGGCTGGTGAACAGAGTCTGAGCCGAGTCCATTGTTGTTCCTACCCATCAGGGCTCTGTTCATAAGGAGGAAGGGTAGAAGGAATGCTGGGGAGACAACAATCCATGTCAACCAACCAATAAGGCATGGAGAACCTAGCACAGTCCAACCATAGCTTAACGACTATTCCTCTGACATTGGGAAGAAAGAAGCCCATCTGAACCAAAAGAGTGAGGAACTAACCAGATCAGCATTTCAGAAAGTCCTAAAAATTAAGCAAAGGGAAGATTGGGAGTAGAAGGAAGACAAAGCTGGAAATGAAAAGATATTGTCAGGAGGCTACTATGGGTAGGGCCAGAATGTAGAGTGTGATCATGGGAGTGGATTGGATTGTACCCCTCACTTCAAGTTCATGTACAATCAGAACCTCAAAATATGACCTTATTTGGAAATAGGGTCTTGCTGAGTTGCTGAGGCTGGCCTCAAATTTGTGATCCTCCTGCCACAGCCTTCTGAGTTGCTGGGATCACAGGCGTGCACTGGACTGCCATCTTCTGCACAGTGACTTGCACAATGTCAGGAACATAGCAGATATTAAATAAGTATGTGGATGTAAGAAGAATCATGTCTGAAACATAACAGCAAACACACAGGAGGAATGGAGGAAATCCTATTGAATTAGATGTGCATGGGCCACATTCTATCCTCTGTTATTTCTGCAATTATGAATACTATATATAATAAAAGCTTGATATGATGCTGCAAATCAGATTAATCATCCATTATTCAACAAACTTTTATCAGTTGACTATTATACATTTTTTGAGGAACCGGTCCTTATCTTTCTCACATTTGCATTCCAAATGCACTGTCTAGCAGTTGAGAAGTACATGATAATATTTTATCTTCTGTTAAATTGGATAAAAGTGCAAATCAGTACTGGTGGTTTCAGAGGAAGGAGAGGGTTGAACACAGAATCCCAGAGGATGTAATGTTGGAATGGGGTTAGTAGGGATGACAGGGGCTGAGCCTCAGCACCAACATCAGCAGGAGCAAAGGTTTGAAGATGGGAAGGCACAGGACATAACTTTCCTATGTTCGTATATGAATATACCACAGTGAATCTCCACATTATGTACAACCATGATCCTAATGAGATCCTAGAGATCCCAATGAGAATAAGTTATACAATGAGACCCTAATTAGAATAAGATATACAATGTGTGTATAATATGCTAAAATACACTCTACAGTCATGTGTATCTAAAAGGAACAGCAACAACAAAAAGGTGGGAAAGCACAAAGAGTAGTGTCTAGTCCTGATTGACAGAACGAAAAGAGGTAAACCTGGAACGTGAGGTGGGTTAGACCATGGAAATCTTAGAATGACGAACATTCTAGTCCTGTCATTACCTGGAGCAGAGGTTTCTTCAGACAGTTCCCAACTATCAATGATTGGACTTAAGTTCTTGATTTTTGATGGTGTAAAGCAACACTTGTTCAGTAGGAACCACAGTGGGAATTATTAACTGTGATCTTTCCCCAGGTAACGATATGTGGTACCTCTCTTACAACGCTGGGCAGTGGAAAAGAGCTGCAGTTGCCAGGGAGCCATGTGATCACCCAAAACTCTGGTGCACTATGTTGTTAGGCTATCATGTTCCATAAGTCAGGCATAGTAAATGCATTTCTGACGTGATATTTTCAGCTTTTATAATGAGTTCATCAGGACATAACCCCAATGTGAGTCCTGGTGCCTGTGTACTTGCCTCTTCAGTACCTCTTCTCCCTTTTAATGAAAGAACCTTGGATTTTAGCTGGGCATATGATACAGCCTCTTTAGTAGCTGGGTATACCCTGTGAATAGATGTTGGTCAGTGAGATGCAGAAAAATGTTGCATGAGACTCCAAGAGATCTATTTAAAAGGATGGGTATCAGCTGGGTGCAGTGGTGCACGCCTGTAATCCCAGCAGCTTGGGAGGCTGAAGCAGGAGGATCACAAGTTCAAAGCCAGCCTCAGCAGCTTAGCGAGGGCCTAAGCAATTGAGTGAGATCCTGTCTCTAAATAAAATACAAAATTGGGCTGGGGATGTGGCTCAGTGGTCGAGTGCCTCTGAGTTCCATTCCCGGTACCCCGCCAAAATAAAACAAAATAAAAGGATGGGTGTGCTCTTGTCTTTTTCTCCACTCACTGCTGGAATGAGGATCTAAGCACAAATATGAAGCAGCCATGTTGAACCATGAGACTGGGCTGCCCTTTAGGCATGTCCTCAAGAATGGATGCAAAGAATTTGGCTTCAGATGGCATCATAGAGAAGCCAGATCCATTTTCAAATGATTTCCTGCATGATAGAGCAGTATATTCTTTTCCTTTAATTTATTGGTACTGGGGAGTTTGCTGTTTCTTATAGCTAAACCTAATTCTAATTAATCTGTCACTCAACTTTAGTGTTATGAGTGTTGAGGACTGTTATGGCTTAGATTTGGAATGTTCCCCAAAAGCTCATGTGTTAGAAACATGGTGTCCAATACAGCTAGTTCAGAGGTGAGGGTTTAGGCAATGATTAAAGCTGTGACCTCATCAGTTATTAAACCATTTGCTGCATTAATCTGTTGATAGCTGAATGAAGTACTGGATGATAACAATAGGTAGGAGGGGTGCAGCTGGAGGAAGTAGATCCCTAGGGGAGTGACCTTGGACTATATGTGACCCTGGCTCCATCTTCTTTCTCTGCTTCCTGGCTGCTATGTACTAAGCAGAATTCCTCCAGCATCCCCTTCTGCCAAGATGCAACAGAATCAGCTACCCATGGACTGAGACCTCGGAAACCATGAACGAAAATAAAATCGTTGTCTCCTAAGTTGTTTTTGTATGGTATTTTGATCACAGCAACAAAAAGCTGATTAAGACAGGGATACAAGATGAATTTTCCATAGGGCTCTTAATCTTCAGTCTGCTTCCCATGCCTGCCTGTCTTGCTCTTCAAAGCTACAACCACATGTTCAACTTTTTAAAGATCCTCTCTTTCTAGGACTGGCTGTGGAATGAGACCAAGTGTCCCCAGTCCTTCTCACTCCTTTGCTGGCCATGCACATGGTCCTTTTCTGCTGTAAGGATGTTTATATCTCATTGCCACAAGCAAGTCAGCCAGGTTATAACAAACAGGGCCATTATTACATTTTCTTACACCATTTATACAATAGCTGCAATTCCGCATTGATACTACTTGATTCATTTTCTTGAAGGTTATTTGGGACTGTATTAGTTATTTCTTGGTGCATAACAAATTGCCCCCAAAATCTAGCAGCTTAAACAATAAACACTTTTTACTGCACAGTTGCTATGGGTATATGGGCACAGATTAGTTGGGTGCTTCTGGCTTAGGTCTCCCTTAAGGTTGCCATCAACCTATCTACAGCTGGGCTATTATTATTTCAAGACTCATGTGGGGGGCTGGAGAATATTTCCAAGCTCACTCCTGTGGCTATTGAGAGGCTTCTGATGATCTGCTTCTAAGCTTCCCTGCATGGTTGCTGGCAGGCCTTCATTTTTACACCATATGCACCTCTTCATAGGCTCCCTGAGTGACAGTGGTAGAGAAGGAGAGAGAGTGGGTGGGGGGAAAAGAGAGAGAGAAAGAAGAAGAAGGAGGAGGAGGAGGAGGAAGAAGAAGAAGAAAGAAAGAACGCACATGCTAGAAAAAGACTATTTCAGAAGCTAGAGTCTATTTATTGTCTAATTTTCAGAGTGACATCCTATCACTTGGGCCCTATACTATTTGTTAAAAGCAAATCAACAAGTCTAGCCTACAGTCAAGGAAGAGGATTACATAGGTAGGTGTTTTAGCCAGCTTGTTCACTGCTGCAACTAAAAGACCCAACCAGAACAACTGTAGAGGAGGAAAAGTTTATTTGAAGGCTCATGTTTCAGAAGTCTTAGTCCATAGGAGGCTGGCTCCATTCCTCAGGCCTCGAGGTGAGGCAGAACATCATGGCAGAAGAGTGTGGGAGAGGGAAGCAGCTCACAAGATGGTCAGAGAGCAGAGAGAGAACCTCCACTCAGCAGATACAAAATATATACCCCAAAGGCCACGCCCCCAGTGCCCACCTCCTGTAGCCACACCTGCTTGCCTTCAGTTACCACTCGACTATTCCCATCAGAGGATTAATTCACTGATTGAGTTGAGATTCTCATAGCCCAATCATTTCTCCTCTGAATATTCTTGCATGGTCTCACACATGAACTGTTGGGGAACACCTCACATCCAAACCATAACAGTTGGGCATGATCATTGGAGGCATCTTAGAACTGGCTTACCACAGGTAAATTCATTTAGCTTCCTGCTCCTTGCTTTAATTCCTCAAGGCAGTGTCTCTTTAGACACCTCCTTAGATGTTCCCCCAGCCCCCTGAGTTGGTAGCCTAAAGGTATATTCATTCCTGTGCAAATAGTCAATGGTTGCCTACTGATTGTCAAGCATGTGCAATAGATGGGTATAGACTGGTAAATTAAATAGAAGTGGTCACTGCCCTGAAATCTAGGGGGAAGCCTGAGGCACAACAGTGTATGGGAACTCTTGTTTTGTCCCCTGCACTGAGCAGCTTGAGAATCTCCAGTCTTGGTACCTCCAGTCTTGGTCACCCATCTTCTCCTTTATCACTAAGGGCTGGATTCAGGTGACTGGTTGGAATTTTTTCTCCAGTAAGGACACTATGAGAAAAGGAGTAGGTAAGAGTATAAAGAGAGGACTTTCTGGAACAGACTTGGATTCCAAATCCAATTTCATCCCTCTTGGTTATATGCTTTGTTTCTCTATCAGTGAATTGGGAATATAACCCATGTCTACTCATATTGTGTGAATTTAATGAGAAAATGTACTTGAAATACTTGGTGCACAATCCAGCACATGGTGGACACTCAAGGATGTTATGATTTGGAATCATTATTTTGTTATTAATGTTATTGCTATTATGTGTTTGTAAATAGGAATCAGCATAAGAAAAGAATTCTTCCCCAGATAACACAGTTCATCAAATCATGTATGAGCTACCTCAAATCCTTTTTTTGCAACAAGCAAAGAGAGGTGTAAATAAATTAACTAATGAAGAAAAAGCTATCTGTGTTTTAACTTTGTGTAACTGTGATCCTTTTTGTAACGGGGAACTAATCTTTCAGTAGACAGAAAAGGTGGAATGTGTTCAGACTTACAGCATTTAGTCAAAATGGTCAAATATTTAGCATGCTTGATGCAATCCCCAGTCAACCCGCAGAGTTCTCAAGAGTATGCCCTCCCCTTGTGACAGGCAGACTGGCTTCTAAATGCACACCCAGCCTTTCCAGTGCTTTCTGCTTAAATGTATTCTGAAGTTTTCACACATGCGTACACCCCGGGAATGATGAACAGCAGTTTAAAAAACACGTTGTAGAAATGCCAATTTCCAGATGGATTTGTTTTGCTACAAAGTTAGTTAACACTTGATTCACGAAATAGCGAATGGAGAGGAGATGAAGAGTGGGTACTTACACCCAAATAGGGTGAAACCTGCCAAGGAATGGATGGCCAAAAAGAACTGAGGAAATGAAAAGAGTACTCAAATGATCTTCTCAAGGGAAAAAGGAAAAGGCAAAAATCAAAAAGCGTACAAGCCGGTGGGGAAGTGTTAACCCTTTTAAATGTTCAAGTTGTAAATAAAGCTGTGATTTGTTTCTCTGAGACTGCCTGTTTTGTTACTGACTAGCTAAATCTATGTATCAGAACAAAAGCTTTCAATCTCTTACAGTCTCTTTGCCTCCACTTCCGCTCTCCTTCTTTTTTCTTTTTTAAATAAATCCTCACGCAAATGGCATGACCCAATAGCATCTGAAGGAGTTGAAAGGAAATCTTACCAAGTGGTCCTTTATGTATTTAGACATGCACTAATTAAACCTTGTAATTGTGGAGATGCAATTGCTCTTTCCAGTTATAGATTGACTTTCCCTGTGAGGTGCTCATTCAAGTAATGTTGAAATAATGAATGGATGATTCATGGAAGTTAGTGTGAGCTGTTGGACTTTATGCTATGCTAATGATGCCGCTACTGGCCAGTGGACATGCAGCATTAGGGGTGTGGCCGCTTCATATTTCATTTTCCTCATTTATGCCTCACTGGGGTTATATAACGATTACCATGTAATCCATAAATTCCATAAATATTTATTGAGCACCTACTTTGTGCCAGGCCCAAACTCAACATTGGAGGTACAAAGAAGGCCAAAACAAAATCCCTGCTCTCATGGAGTTTATTTTTCAGTGGAGAAGACAGACAATCAACTGAAAAATAAATGTCTTGATGAAATCACTCCTCCTGATATCTGTACCTGCCTAGCCTCTGCTGGCAAATAAATTCTTTACACCTATATCCTCACCAGTTCTTAGCATTAGGCAACTTCATGATTTTTTCTCAGTACACAGATTTAATCTGATGTTTATCTAATTAGCAATGATTCTGAGTATCTCTCCATATCTGAGTAGTATTTCCTCTATTATAAATTGCCTTTTCAAGCTGGGTGTGGTGGTGCACACCTGTAATCCCAGCAGCTGGGGAGGCTAATGCGGGAGGATCGCAAATTCAAAGCCAGCCTCAGCAAAAGTGAGGCGCTAAGCAACCCAGTGAAATAGGGCTGGAGATGTGGCTAGTCTCTAAATGAAATTGGGCTGGAGATGTGGCTCAGTGTGGTCAGGTGCCCTTGAGTTTAATTCCCAGTATATATATATATATATATATATATATATATATATATATATATATATACACACACACACATATAAACTGTATATATATATATATAAATTGCCTTTTCATATCCTTTGTCCATTATCCTGTGGGAATTGACACCAGAAGTTGTTATTGATCTGAAGGCATTCCTCGTGTTTTTCTAGATAGACCTGTATTGTCCAACATGGTAGATTTTAGCCACATGCTGCTTTCTTGCTCTTGAAATGTGTCTAGTCTGAATTAAGACATGCTGTAAATGTGAAATACCAACATGAACGTTGTTGGTATATTTAGTATTTGTGAGACCTAAGAGACCTCAACAATTTTTAATAGAAATTACATGTTGAAAAGATGTATAGAAATAATACACATTACTAAAATTAATCTGTTTTTTGTTTGTTTGTTTTTGGTACCACAGGTTGAGGGGCACTCAACTACTGAGTCACATCCCCAGCCCTATATTTTATTTTTGAGATGGAGTCTCACTAAGTTGCTTAAGCCTCACTAAGTTGCTTAAGCCTCGCCAAGTTGCTGAGTGTGGCTTTGGACTTGCAATTCTTCTGCCTCAGCCTCCCAAGCTGCTGGACCACTGTGCCCAGCTAAGTTAATTTGTTTTTAGTTATTTTCTAGTGTGGCTATCAGACAGTTAACATTGCATGTGTGCCTTACATTATGCTTCTACTGGACAGTGCTTTCCACATAAAATCTCTTGATTTATGCATTGCAAACATCTTCCCTAATCTATTGCAGATCTATTAACTTTGTGGTGACGTGTTGTAATGGTATATCTCACTTGTTCTGAGTGGTACTTCTGAAGTTTTGTTAAAGAGTTCCTTCTCTATGCCTAGGTCACGAAGATATTTTCCTACATTTTTTCTGTTATTTTTATTGTGTTAGCTTTTATATCCTTCCCATATGGCATCACACCAGGATTCAGTGTTTTGGTTTGTCTGTTTGTTTTGATGCTGGGGATTCAACTCAGGATTTCCAGCACTTAATCTACCACTGAGCTACACCCTAGCCTCAGGATGCAGTTTTATTCTTCTCTGAATTCAATTTCATTTTTCTCCATATAATGAGCCGGTTTTCCCACCACTGCCTAGCAAGCCATCTTTTCCCCACTGATTTGTTGGCATGTTATGGTATGTTCACGTCCCTTATGCAAAATTTAGTTTAATTGACGACAACATTGAACAGTTGGAAGATTTCACTTAAGAGTTTGGATTTCCTGTATCTTTTACAACATTGGAAGCACCATCAGCTGAGCTTGGTTTCCTCCACGGTGGTCAGTGGCTGGCCCTGAATGGCTTCTCCTTCAGAGGCCCAGTGTCATTCTATCTCCAGACACTGAAGCTGAGGGCCAGCAGCCATCTATCATGGCATGATCACTGTTGTTTTCTTATGTAGAGTTAAAAGGAAATGGAATAATATTACCGTCTTAAATATCTCAATAGTGAGGAAAAGAGGGACTGAGAAAGTCAGCTTGGCGCCTCTCCAATTAACTTCCTACTTCCGTAACCAAAAGCTTAGTCCTTGATGCCGATCCAATAATGAAGACAAGGTTTTTTTTTTTTTTTGGTACTGGGGATTGAACTCAGGGGCACTCAACCACTGAGCCACATCTCCAGCCCTATTTTGTGTTTTATGTAGAGACAGGGTCTCACTGAGTTGCTTAGCGCCTTGCCATTGCTGAGGCTGGCTTTGAACTCGCGATTCTCCTGTCTCAGCCTCCCTAAGTACTGGGATTACAGGCTTGAGCCACCGCGCCCGGCTCAAGGTTTTAAGAAAAAGAAAAAAGGTTTATTGCTTTGCTAGCAAAGGAGAAACACAAAGGACTCCTGTCCCAAAGGCTGTGATTCTGCCCATCAGCAAGAACAGGGAGCTTTTATAGAGGTGATTCAGAGAAAATGAGATTAGGGAGGAGAGATCAGGCAGGAGAAGTTTAGGGAAAAGAAGATCCGGGAGGAAAAGTTTAGGGAAAAGAAGATTGGGAAAAGAAAAAAACATGTACGTTTCAAAGCCACAAGGGATATAGTCAAAATATCAGGTGAACTCCTGTTATACTT
>PVHX01015577.1:0-46191 GCA_004024805.1 Geosciurus inauris
TTTTTTTTTTTTTTTTAATACTGGGGCTTGAACCCAGGGACACTTAACCACTGAGCTATACCCCTAGTCCTTTTTATTTTTTATTTCAAGACGGGGCCTCACTAAGTTTCCGAGGTTGGCCTCAACTTGCAGTCCTCTTGCTCAACCTCCTGAGTCACTGGGATCACAGGTGTGCACCACTGCACCCAGCCTGACTGACTTTATTTGTACTGGGATTTGGGTTGATGTGGCTTCCATTTCCCCTCCTCGCCCCCTGCTCCCCCCCTTGCTAGTGTTGAGTTGGCCATGTGCGTAACCCTGTGTCCATGTGCATGTGGGCCAGCCAAGTGCTGCCCTTGCCCTGTGTGTGGCTGGTGGGCACCATGGCTGGTGCAGAGGTGATAGCCATGGTGTGCATACCAGTGTCATGGACACAGCTGGTTCTCAGCAGCACTCACAGGTACCACACAGGTGCCATGAGTGTAAACTTGCACACTTGCTGAGATTTATTTGCAATCCCCAAAGAATGGCTCAGGGCACTCCTGTGGTCATTCACTCTAAATAGAAGGAATATGAAAGTGGAATTTTTGGGGGGGGGGGGTTACTGGAGATTGAACCCAGGGGTGCTTTACCATTCAGCTACACCCCCAGCCCTTTTTATTTTTTATTTTGAGACAAGATCTTGGTAAGTTGCTGAGGCTGGCCTTGTGACCTTCCTACCTCCTTAGGGTTGAGGACATTGGAGATTCCAGATGCATGCACTCCCAGCTGAGGCATTAGGAGGGACACCACACCCTCCTGCTTGCCCTCAGTCCTGCCATCAGCTCCGACTATGAACGGGTGTTCCCTCTGTGGTCTGTTCAGTGCCCCTCATGCATGTGGTGCTTTTTGCAGGGTAGTTTTGCTGTTTCAAATGGCCTCACACACTGGGTTCTTAAGTGTGAGGAGGCTGAACTACTTCATGGAGACACATTGGCTAGAGATGCTTTTCTGAAGCCTGTTGGCTGGTGGGTAGAGCAGCTGGCTTTGAGCTGTGTCCATGAGTAAACAGACATAAAAGAGGTTTTTTTCGATAGCACCACATGTAAATGCAGTTCTGTATTGGTGGGGTGATAAGATGTGATTGAGGCTCACAGGAGCGCAGCCTGTGTCCCCAGGAGCAATGCCAGGGCTGTGTTTGCGAGACTGTGCAGAACATAGCCACCTGAGGGTGGCAGCACCACCTGTGGTCCGACTGACATGCTGAGCTCGACTTTGTTCAGATGTCCCGCAGAGCCAGTGGCTCCTTGCTCCTTGCTCCCAAGTGGTCCGACTGACACGCTTGTTCACTTGCAGTGCACGACCTTCGACAGCAGATGGTGGCCCTGCAGAGCCAGCTACAGCAGGTGCAGCTGGAACGCACAACGTTGACCAGCAAGCTGCAGGCCTCCCAGGCAGAAATCGCATCTCTGCAGCATGCCCGGCAGTGGTACCAGCAGCAGCTTGCCCTGGCTCAGGAGGCCCGGGTCAGGCTGCAGGGCGAGGTGGCACACATCCAGGTATGGCCCTGGGACTCCCTTCAGAGAGAAGGCATGTGGTAGGCAGGCACACTTCCTGTCTCCCTGTGGAAGGATGTTTCTGCTGAATTAGGAAGATTTCATGGATGCATTTCAAAGTCTGCTGACCACTAGTCAGGCCCACACCCTCTCCTATGCAGGCACCTCCCAGCTGTATCTTTGGATTTGCACGAAGTGCCTCCTCTGGGGAACCCGCAGCCCTGGCTCTAGCCAGTCTTCCCACCCCTTGGCCCTCGCACTCATGTCTGCCGGGTCCCGGGCTCTCCCTCCCTGGCTGCCCCACTCTGAGTCCCTCCCCTGACGTTCTCCATCAGGCACTGAATGTGGCATGTGCTCCTTCCCTGCTGGAGCTTCACCTTTTTCTGGCTGCTTGAACTCAGGGATATGGAGTCACCAGATCTTCCGTGGGTGGACACTGGTCTCCACATCCTGTGGGGGACACTCTCCTCTTTCCTGTCTACTTTGTCAGTGGATGTTGACTGTCAGCTGTTGGTTCTGTGCATGTGGGAGTGTGTGCTGTTGTGCATGTCTGTGGGTTCAGCAGCACGGGTGCGGTGCTTCAGTGTGAGGCCTGGCTCTTGGCCCGTGGCAGCCTTTCTCTGTGTTTGGTTTTGGTACTAGGGATTGAACCCAGGGGTACGCTACCACTGAGCCACATCCTCAGCGCTTTGGTTTTTTATTTTGAGACAGGGCTTCACTAAGTTGCTGAGGCTGATCTTGAACTTGTGATCCTCAGCCTCCTGAGTCTGACTAGTTATGAAATTTAATGCACTGTCCAGGCTACTGTGCATTTATAAGGTGTGAACTATTTAAAGCCATCTTTTTTTTTTAAGTTTTTTAGTTGTAGATGGACACAAATATCTTTATTTTATTTCTTTGTATGTGGTGCTGAGGATCGAACCCAGGGCCTCATGCATGCGAGGCAAGCACTGCACCACTGAGCCACAGCCACAGCCCCTTTAAAGCCACCTTAAGGCATGCATAAACGAGATGTGGTGTGCAAGATGACAGTAGGGGGTGGAAGTGAGTGGCAGTCCTGCCTGGCAGCCTCAGTGCCTCTGGTGCGGGCCCCTCGAGCCCTGCCACCCACCACACTGTCACACTTACACCTCGCCAGTCCAAGAAGGCCCACCAGGGCCAGCTGGGACGTGGAGAGGTCCAGCCGCAGGCCTGTGCCCTGACCTATCTTCCCGTCTTGCTTCCATTTGCTCCTCTCCCCTGGGTCCTGGCACCAGGCTCCTGTCCATTAGATGGTCAGCTAAGGTAGGCCATGCCTACCCATGATGCCTGTATGGATTCAGCTGGGCTTGGTCAGTTCAGAGGAGCTGCTCACTAGGGCTCATCTCTTGGTGGGAATGCCTGCGTAGGTCTCCCACGTTGCACAGTCTCAGTTTGATGACCTGACTTCTGGGTGGCCTGCTTCTCCTCTTAGTCCCACAGGATCCGTGGTTTGGCCCAAAGTTTGAGGTGGGATGACCTGTGGTGGGCATGAGGAGCAGTATGTGGGAGCTATCTTTGCTGCTGGGCATGTTGAGAGGGGCAGCCAAGAGCTATCGGTGGGCAGAGCCTTGCTCTGGTGACTTGGGGTGGTCTGATCTGGGGTGCCTGAAGCTAAGCACCTGCTGTCTCCGGTCTCTCTGTGAAGGTTGGGCAGATGACCCAGGCTGGTCTGCTGGAGCACCTGAAGCTGGAGAATGTGTCTCTGTCCCACCAGCTGACAGAGACACAGCACAGGTCCATCAAGGAGAAGGAGCGCATAGCCGTCCAGTTACAGAGCATCGAGGTGAGGGCGCCACTGGATACCAGTTTTCATCTGGCTCTGGGTCACTCTGGGCAGCGTACGATGCGTGCATGTGTCTGTGTCCACGACATGGGCTTGGAAGCGCACCTGCTGTGGGAACTATAGCAGGAGTACAGTGAGAGCCATCTGGTCATTTGTGCTGAACTGGGCAAGGAGGCGGCCACTGGGCCACCTGTCCTGACCCTTCATGGTCACACAGCAAGCAGCCGCTGTGGCTCATCTGCATTATCCACAATGGATGTGGATAATGTTGAAGAGTGTTCTAAATATTTTTTGAACAGCGTGCCATGACAGCGGTGCAGTTTTGGAGATCCACCCCCCTGGCCCACAGGTCAGCAGTGCCTTGGAGCCCTTTTCCTCCAGTCCCCAGTCTGGATCCTTGTCACTTGGGAACAGAGCTGGGCAAAGATTGTTGCTGTGTGGACAATGTTTCGAAGCCAGGTGCTGATCGGCGCTTCTACCCACTGCACCCGCATGGCTGTGCTCCCCCCACTGTCCTTCCTAGGTGCAGGAAATGGGCTGGCTGTGGCCTTGATCAGATCCCCTACCTGTAAGAATCTGGGTGGTTTTTAACTTCTGTGAGCCTAGCTTCCTTTGTATAAACAGGTAGTAACACCTGCTCGATTTCCTTGTGAGAAAAACTGTAGCAGGAGAACAGCATGAGCCATCTGGTCATTTTGTGCTGAACATGCCACAGGGCTGCCTGTCTTGACCCTTCATGGTCACACAGGAAGCAGCTGCTGTGGCTCATCTGGCTTCTTGTCTTCTCGTTACTCTGCACCCACCCACCCTTCTCCCTGTGGACCACATGGCCATTCGACTTGGATGCTGGAAGAGAATCCTGTCAAGTCAGCCATAGTGTTTAAGAGCTCTGTGTAGAAATACCAAAAACATTTTTTTAAATATATTTTTTTAGTTGTTGATGGACCTTTATTTTATTCATTTATTTATATGAAGTGCTGAGGTTTGAACCCAGTGCCTCATGCATGCTAGGCAAGCGCTCTACCACTGAGCCCCAGCTCCCTAGAAACATTTTTGAGTCATAAATTGATGTCTTTTTTCCGTAATGGTGCCAGGATGCAGGTTTTGTGGGTCCAGCCTGAGTGGGAGGAATGCCGTGAGTGGGGCACGGTCCCTGCTCCCTCCCTGTGTTACTGAGTGGTGCCGGGTCAGGCAGCAGGCTCGTCAGAGAGCGTCCTGGGAGGCCCTCCAGAGGAGGGCTGTGTCATCCACCTGTCCTCCCGAGAGGAACAGCTGGGAGGCTCACCCAGCACCTGATCATAGTTCTTCCTTCTCTGTTTTTGAGATGGGGTCTCGCTGTCTTACTTAGGCAGATTTTGAATTTCTAGGCTCAAGCCATCCTCCTACCTTAGTCTCCTGAGTAACTGGGACTATAGGTGCTGCCAATCCCACTTCTTTCTTTCTTTCTTTTTTTTGGTGCCAGGGATTGAAGCCACGGACACTTAACCACTGAGCCGCATCTCCAGTCCCCCCGCCTTTTAAAAAATTATTTATATATATATTTTTTTAGTTGTTGATGGATCTTTATGTATATGAGGTGCTGAGGATCAAACCCAGTTCCTCACATATGCTAGGCAAACACTCTACCACTGAGACGCATCCCGAGCCCATATTTTATTTTGAGACGGGGTCTCGCCAAGTTGCTTAGGGCCTCGCTAAGTTGTGAAGGCTGGCTTTGAACTTGAGATCCTCCTGCCTCAGCCTCCCGAGTTGCTGGGATTACGGGCGTGCACCACCACGGCCAGCTCTGATCCCAGTTCTTAAAACTGGGTTGTTTGCCTGCTTCTCTCAGGTTGGTCTGGGCCAGCTGGGATGGGCACTCTGAGCTGGGATAGGAGCTTCTTGCCTCATGCGGAGGGCCAGTATGCTAACCTCTCAGTTTGCAATGCATAGACAGTATGCAGATGTGAATGAGGGGCCTCTCATGGGGCAGCAGGTTTTCCTATAGAGTGTGGGGCTTCCAGTCCACTGTTGATGCCCAGGTTTTCCTGCTTTCTAAAAAGCACCTGTTCCCTGGGTCCAGGCTGACATGTTGGATCAGGAGGCAGCCTTTGTACAGATCCAGGAGGCAAAGACGATGGTGGAGGAGGACCTGCAGAGGAGGCTGGAGGAGCTGGAAGGTGAGCGCGAGCAGCTGCAGAAGGTGGCGGACACAGCAGCATCTCTGGAGCAGCAGCTGGAGCAGGCAAGTTATGGCAGCCAGCCTGGGCCCCAGGCCTGCAGAGGCCTCGCTCAGCCTTGTGGGCACGTCCAGGGCTGCACACAGTGGCCGTGGGGTAGCACAGGCAGTGCAGGTGTGCGTTGCATTGTCTGTTGAGAGTGTGTGAAGGGCCGTCACCAGACCATTGCTGTTGCCTGCCTGCCATGGGTCTGCTTCTGCTCACGTTCTTCACCAGGATTTTCCGTAAAAAGGACCCTGCAAGGAGACCACCAGAATTATCTAAGTCCCGACAGGGAAGAAGTCTAGATTCTTGGAGCAGGATAGAGAGAGCCTATCATGTCTGTCTCCTGTTCTGCAGGTGAAGGTGACTCTGCACCAGCGGGACCAGCAGCTGGCAGCCCTGCGGCAGGAGCACCTGGAGTTGATGGGGCAGCTCACCTCCACGCAGGAGGCTCTGCAGGCCCGGGGCCAGGCCCTCGATGACCTGCACACACGCTACGATGAGCTGCAGGTGCGGCTGGAGGAGCTGCAGGGGGAGGCTGCCTCCAGGGAGGATGAGGTCCACTTCCTACAGAAAGAGAAGATCGTCTTGGAGGTGGCTCTGCAGGCAGCCAGGAGCAGTGAGGAGGGTCTGGACCGGGAAGCGAGACGCTTGGAAGAAGGTACCGGAGAGGCCTCAGGCCGCCTGGAGCAGCTGAGACGAGAGCTGGCCGCGAAGTCCAGCCAGGTAACCCTGTCCACTGCTGTCACGTCGTGAGCTGATGGTGGCCACTTGGTCCTTTACTTGGTTGTGTTCTTTTGTAAATGTGGGTGACCTGTGGCAGGATGCCAGTGGCTTGTGCTGTGCCTGCTCTGGGGCTAGCTGCTGAGCCTCTAGAAACCGGGTCTGGGCAGCTGAGTTGCATTTGGGGCTGTTGAAGGTTGTCTACCAAGAACCACCAGTTCTGTTGAGGTTGTGGGTCTGGGCTCAGGCGAAGCTGCAGGAAAAGCACGAGGAAACTCTCTCATGCTTTCTTTGCATGAAAGAGTATGTGGGGTGGGACAAGCAGTGGCAGGCCTGACTGAGGCCTGGGCTCTCTGCTGTGCTGTGCTGTGGGTGAGGGCCCAGTATGGCAGTAGGGTATGCCTGGAGCACCTCGTGCTGGGACTAGGGGCCGATGGGAGGAGGATGGCGGGAAGTAAGGTCAGCCTCGGGGTGGCTATCTTTAGATTAGCTCAGGAGAGTCGCAGAGAGGGCATCCCTGGTACCTTTCCCTCAGGGGTGACCAGTTTGGAGGGAACATCAGAGTTCTTTCCTGTTAGCTGGTAAGAGAATCTCTCTAATATGAGACAGCATTCCTCATGCTGGGACTCCACTTGTATTGCCACTGACAGCTGCCTACGGATGCCCTTGGGTCGTGATGACTTCCCAGAGGCACTTGGAGGGTGTCAGGCTGGTGTTGCCGGCACACTGGGACACTGCTCTCAAGTCTCCTTGCTGACTTAGGGCATCAGAGGCAGCCCCGCTGGGAAACAGAGCTGCCTGCCAGACACTGCCTGCCCAGGAGCTAGCCGTCCCTCCTGGCCTCGTTCAAATGTCACATCCTCAAGCCTCTGGGACAACTGTGTCCTTGCAGGGCTTTGAGGCTTGGGGACTCTGGCTCCCTGTGCCTAGTTCCAGTCCTTCACCGCTGCAGGGCCACAGACATGTGACGAGAGTAGGAAGGTAGCATTTCTGAGCGGCCAGGGGATTCCTGGGGAGAAGCTCGGAACTGCCCATGCCAAGGAAGAGTGGCCCTGAGCCCCCTGGGCTGGCGGGGAACGATGTGGGCACAGAGCCGCATCCCTAAGCCCACAGCCCCAGACTGGTCCGCTGACGTCTGCCGTTTCCATCACTTGGTAGCCACAGGAGCCTTCCTGCTACATCACATGGCTGCTTCAGGAACATTGGTGTGGTGGCTGAGAGTGTGGCCTGGCGGTGGGTGCCTGCCTAGTATTCCCAAGGCCCGGGCTTCACCCCAGCACTGTGCTGGCTCGAGTCCTGGGCATCTCCATGTGCAGGTCTGGCAGGGCAGGTCTGGCTCCTGAGAGTGCAGTTCTCACAAGCTCCCGGGTGGTGTGGGTAGACTCGTCTTGGGACAGCTTTCGAGTTGTGGGTATGTAGTGCCTGGAGGCCTTCAGACCCTGCCGTGGATCCACCTGCCACCTGTTTTGTAAGCTGAGGCTCACTGGAGTAAGCCCTGATCAGTCCTTTATGCACTGTCTGTGGCTTTTCTTATGCTGCCAGACCAGAGCTGAGAGCTGTGGCAGACTTGTGGCCACGAAGCTGAAGGTGTTTCTTCTCTGGCCACTGTGCGAAGGGCCTGCCGACACCTAGGCTATGGCATCCCTTCCTGCCCCTTCCCTCGCCTCCTGCCCCCTGCTCAGCTCCCTCCCTGTCCCTCACCTGTGTGCCTTAGTGGCAAGGAAGGAGGACACAGGTGCTGAACCCTTGAAGCCTTCTGAGCAGTCCTTGGGCATTAGCCTTTGGTGTGAGGGGCTGGCTCCTAGGAGATGCAGCTATCTCAGGTCCTGGAGCCCCGTGCCACTGTGCAAACCTGTCCTGCAGGCGGAGACCCTGCAGCAGGAGATGGCCTCTCTGAGGAAGCAGACACAGAAAGTGAAGGAGCAGTTTCTTCAACAGAAGGTAAGACTTGGGTCTCCTCCGGGAAACAAGTGTCACCCACAGTCCTCGAGGCCCGTATGGTTCAGGGCAGGAGGGAGGCACCAGGTCCCGCTGGCCCTTCTGTGGTGCCCTGCTAATTCTGAGTGCCCTGCCCTCCCGTTGCAGCCTGTGAGGTCAGCGTGGCCCCCTGCAGGGAGGTGGGGTCTGATCCCCACAAGGCTTGTGGTGCCTGTCATTGCAGTGCTGGTGGGGGCCCATCACTGTCATTCAGAGAGCTGTGTGTGCTCCGCTCTTCTGCCATGTCACACTTGCTGTCTTGGGTATCTTTGAAAAATTCACACCACGTCCAACATTAAAACAAATTGTAGGGCTGGGGATGTAGCTCAGTGGTACAGCGCTTGCCTTGCATGTGTGAGGCACTGGGTTCGATCCTCAGCACCACATAAATGAATAAAATAAAGATCCATCAACAACTAAAAAAATAAATAAATAAATAAATAAATAACAACAACAACAACAACAAAACAAATCGTAGTGTGCCCAAAAGGCGCAGGATGTGCACTCTGAGCCTGTGTCCCCTGCTGGAGGAGCAGCTCTGACTCCACACTTCCTGGCAGAGCAACAGACATCCCATGGGGTCTGAGGAAGGGAGACCCCTCAAAGCAGTGCTCTAACTGGTGTTTCACTGTGCTACTGAGAGGTACAGGGATTACCCGTCAGAAGCCAGGCAGCACAGCCAAAGGGAGAAGAGCTTCCCAGAGCCTGGAGGTAGATGAGCTGCCCAGGAAGCCGGCAGGATGCCTCAGGTCACCCAGATTGTCAGGGCTTGGGCACCGCCTGGTGCTTAAAGCGATGGTGTGCCTCAGTTAGCAGTGTCTCGCCTTCGACAGTCTGTGGCCTCCAGCTCAAAGGAGTGATGCCCTACGTAAATGGCAAGCCAGTCGGGCCCCTAGAGAAGACCCCACCTGATGGTTGGCATATAGCTCGTGTCTCATCTGGTAGGTAATGGTGGAGGCTTACCGGCGGGACACCACCTCTAAAGACCAGCTCATCAGTGAGCTGAAGGCCACGAGGAAGCGGCTGGACGCAGAGATGAAGGAGCTGAGGCAAGAGCTCATCCGGGTGCAGGGGGAGAAGAAGGCCGTGGAAGTGGAGCACTCTCGCCTGCAGAAGGAGGCTGCCCAGGCCCAGCAGCAGGTGACAGGTCTCCGAGGGCACCTCCAGGCAGCGCAGAAGGAGCGTGACGAGCTGGAGATGCATCTGCAGGTCTGCAGAACAGCCAGACAGCTCCTGTGCAGTCATGGAGGTGCAGCTGAGTATGCGTTGGGGGTGGCCCAGAGGGACTTTTAGATAAACAGTCTGGAACAGGTTCTACCTCTGGGAGTCCTTGCTGTCGTCCTGGTAGGGCAGACAGGTAAGGCCAGGCTGCTGTCACATGAAGGGGACGGGCAGGTTCACTGCGTGAGTCTCTGGAGGACTCACAGGATGTGACAGGATGTGGGTAGCCATTGTCTGAGCTGAAAGATGGGAGGGAGCCCACACAGAGATCCTGAGTTGTGGCAGGAGGTGGGCCGGAGACATGGAGTGACCATAGCAGCCTGGCAGCCGTGCCGTGCAAGCCTGGCTGTCTGCTGACCGAGGGCTGCTGGTGAGTGAGGGTGACCGGGTGGTGGGACAGGTGAGCCTGAGGGTGAGGGTTGGTGGGGCGTGGGCTGAGGACCTCCTGGCCAGGTGCAAGCTGGACGAAGCTTCCCGGGATGAGAAGTCATGAGAGGAGTAGTGAGTGTGGGCCACGGCAGGCAGGATCTTAAAGGGCTCCTTTGTAGGCAGTGTGCTGGGAGGCCCCGAGGGACCAGGGCACCTGCTGTGTCCCTGCAAGGAACACTGTTGAGTTGACCATGTCTTGTCAGCATCGGGAAGCGCAGGTGGAGTGGGGCCTGACCCAGGGCACAGGAGCAGCCTCGGCCAATCAAGGTGTGGTGGAGGCTGGGATCAAGCCCAGGTCTGGGTGGAGCTATTCCTGTGTTGCTGTGGCTCAGCCAGTCCTGGGAGACTCGCCTGTAGAACGGACCAGAAAGGCCAGCACAGGAGAGGACAGGAAGCCATACAAAGAGCAGCTCCTGGTCAGGCCTGGAGACGGGTCCTGGGGCCTTCCCCGTTGTGCCCTGGTGTGCTGGTGTGGCAGCCAGGCGCCTTGGCTGTGGGGCGTCGGTGATCAAAGGCAGACTGCAGAGTGCTCTGCACTTCTCACACGCCTGCCTGTCTTGAAGTCCTTGCAGTTCGACAAAGAGCAGACGGCTGCCCTGTCAGAGGCCAACGAGGAACTGAAGAAACAGGTCGAAGAGCTACAACAAGAGGCCAAGAAGTAAGTCTGCAGGTGCCGCAGTGCTGGGCCACACGGGTCCAGTCCAGTGTGGTGGGGCCTTGACTCGCGTCCCAGAAGTCACGTGGGTCACGTAAAGGCCGCCTGGAGTGTTAGGTCCCAAATCTGAAGTTCCACTGTGATTTGGCACTTGCATTTTCTGCAGAGCAATCCCAGAACTTACCAGTTGATTTGCTCAAGCATCCCTAACAGAAACTCCCCTTTTTAATTAATGATTATTTTTGTGCTGCTGGGGATGGCACCCAGGGCCTTGTGCACGCGGAGCAGGCATTCCACTGCTCAGCTACCCCCAACCTAAAGTTTCCCCTTTTGGTTTTATTTGTGTTCAGCTTTTTTTTTTTTTTTTTAAATATTTATTTTTTAGTTGTAGGTGGACACAATATCTTTATTTTATTTTTATGTGGTGCTGAGGATCGAACCCAGTGCCTCCCGCGTGCTAGGCAAGCACGCTACCACTGCACCATAACCCCAGCCCCTGTGTTCAGCTTTTGTGCCGTGCTCCTGCAGCAGCTACCTTCCATCCTCTCCCTCCATGGCGGGTGCTTGGGCATCTTCCTTTGACCTTTGTGCTCCTGTCACCCAAGGTCAGCCCTCGAGGCAGCCTGTGGGGCCTTCCTGCGCCATGCATACCCTGTGCCACGTGTCATTTATCAGCTGGTAGTGTCCACGTGAAATCTTGAATTCCTTGGTGATCTTTGGGAAGGATGTGGGCATTTCTGTTTGGAGGAGGGGGCTGTTTTTTGGCCCTCACAAGATCATTTTAAAGCCACCCACGCAGGGGTGGGTCTGGTGGTGGTGGAGGGAACTCTTGCCACCTCTCTGGCTCCCCAGGGACACCTGGCACAGGTGTCCCTTCCCCTCACTCCATCTGCACAAGGACAGGCACATGCTTGCCCAGGCCTTCCCATAGGAGCCAGGTGGTGGGGTTGAGCTGAGGTAGCCTCTCCTTTCAAGGTCCTGGGGTCTGCTTCCCCGCCCAGCACATAAGGGTGGACTGGACTGGACTCACACTTGGTGTGCCAGGAAGTTGGTAGGCACACTGCCGGCTAACTCTGCTTCCTCCTCTGTCTCTCTTTGGTGGTGTCCAGGGCCATCACAGAGCAGAAGCAAAAGATGAAACAGCTGGGCTCAGACCTGACCAGTGCCCAGAAGGAGATGAAGACCAAGCACAAAGCCTACGAGAACGCTGTGGGCATCCTCAGCCGCCGCCTGCAGGAGGCCCTCGCTGCCAAAGAGTCTGCAGACGCAGAGCTGGGCCAGCTTCGCGCTCAGAGCACTGGCGGCAGTGGCTCTGCACTACATGTAGGTAACAGCACACCCTCCCTGTTCAAAGTGCTAGAGACCAAGTGCAGGGAAAGGGCGCCTCATAACGTGTTCTCCCTCTGCACCCTCTTGGTCTTGGTCTTTGACCCTAGGGGAGCTCCTCCACTGGACTTCTCCCAGCCTTTTTTCCTATTTTTGTTTTTTGAGTACGTAGGATTGAACCTGGGGTGCTTTACCACTGAACTACATCCCCAGTTCTTTTATTTTCTATTTTGAGACAAGGTATGGCTAAGTTGTAGAGGATCTCAGTAAGTCACTGCCTCAGCCTCCTAAGTCACTGGGATCACAGGCGTGTACCACCACACCTGCTTAGGCTTTTTATTTTGAGATGGTCTTGCTGGTTGCCCAGACTGGGCTTCATCCTGTTACCCTCCTGCCTCAGCCTTCAGAGTTGCTAGGATTACAGGTAGGCATCATCATGCCTGGCTCTGTAATGGGTTTTGAAGAAGGTGGCAGTCTCCCACCTGTCACTCAGCCCAGCTTGGTGTTGTGTTGCCTGTGTGCCTTGCTGCAAGTTATGTGTGGTGGGCTGGACCTGGGTCTCTGTATCGTCTGCCCATCTACCCCGGGGTGGTCCTACAGACCTCCTTGCTGTGGTCCTGCCAGAGGTGGGGCTATAGGGGACTGCCAAGCAAGAGCATCAGCCCTTTGGCCTCAGCCCCAGGAGGGCCAGGCCATGGGTCCTTTTCTGTACTTATCCAAGACTCCGTCGGAGGCTTTCCTACTGGCAGGGGAGGCCCAATGGCTGGGGAAGAGCAGGCTCAGGTGGTGCAGCCCAGCCTGCCTCCCTCATTCTGGCCTTCATCCCAACTGTGGCCTTGGTCCAGCTGCCACTCCTGTCTCCTTCTCTCTGTGTGAGCCTGCCTTGCTCACTCCTGCCTGTCCCCTTCAACCCTAGATTCGGAGGTAGCAGGGGCGAGATGAGTGAGTGGAAGGGGTGTGAGGCTCTGGCCACATATCCACAGGACAAAGCCCTGGACTCTGTTACCCTCCTCCAGTTCTGTTTCTTCTCACCTGGGCCAGGACTACACACAGGCTTGGGAGGGGGTGCATTTGGGGTGCAAAAAAAAAAAAAAACCCCAGAAACATGTGTTGGATTTGTGTAAATGAGGGTATACTGAAGGGTGGCCAGTTTTTGGGTTTTTGGGTACTGAAGATTGAACTCAGGGGCACTCGACCACTGAGCCACATCCCCAGCCGTATTTTGTGTTTTATGTAGAGACAGGGTCTCACTGAGTTGCTTAGCACCTCGCTGTGGCTGAGGCTGGCTTTGAACTCACGATCCTCCTGTCTCAGCCTCCCAAAGTGCTGGGATTACAAGCTTGAGCCACCACACCTGGCTTAAGGGTGGCCAGTTTTGCGTTATAATCTTATGAGGGAAAATTTGTGACCCTACCACATACATGTACACGCACACACAGATGTATATCCCAAACCAGCAATGGGACTTTGTATTGCAAATAAATATTATTTTTTCTTTTAAAAAAGAAGAAGGAGGAACTGAAGTGTGTAGGTAGTGTTTCTTTAGAGTACTGCTGGTACTCGTGTGTTCCTTTAATGATGTGTGTGTGGTAGCTCACCTGGCCCTCTTGAAGCATGACTGTGCATCCAGGAGCCTCCAGGTGCTTGCTGCCTGGGCCTAGGGGCCCAGGCGTGGTGACTGGTGCTCACTGGAGGTTGCAGTGAGGGGCCAGGGGCCAGGGCCAGTGTCAGCATGGTCCAGGGAAACTTTTGATGGACAGGAGGTGCTGGAGGGACCAAGGAGGCATCTTGGGTGGGCAGCTGCAGCAATGGGGCCTGTCTGGGAGCAACTTAGGCTTGGCTCTGCCCATGGTGAAACTCAGGCAACTGTGTGGGGTAGGAGTCTAGTACTCTCCTGTCCCAGGAGAGTGACAGGCAGTGGGTTAGGACAGTGAGGTGGGAGTGGCTGCAAAAGGAAGGTCGGGGGGACTCTGCTGCAGTGGCTGAGAGCTGGTGAAAGTTGGCTGTGCTCAGGATGAGAAGCAGGCTGCTGGGGGCAGCAGGGTGAGTGGGTTTGGGATCATCTGACATGAGGAGTGGACAGCTGCATGGGGTGGCTACGGAGGAATCAGGGCTTGAGGTCTGGGTTGAGAAAGAGGAGGCTCAGAAGTGAAGGCTGGGCAGGATCAGGTGGGATGTTGCAGCCAGAGCCTTTCCTGCTGCTCTTCGCACCATGCGGGAGGCTTTGCCTTACTGTAGGATGAGCAGGGGCTGTGGCCTGGGGTGGGTGGAGGCCCAGGGCCAGAGGGGCATTGGGTGCTCCCAGGGGCGCCCAGCACTCACCAGCAGCAGAGCTGCTCCTGGGTTCCTCTCCTCCTGGACAGCTTGATGCTCCCTGTCCTTCATGATTCCTGGCCGGTGCTCGGTTGTCTGACTGGATTCCTGTGGCATCACGTTTGATGGCTTGTCTTCACCATGACATCTCTTCTTAGGTGCGGTTTTTCTCCGTCTCCCATTCTTCTGTCCATGTGAGAGTTTATGAGTAGGAAGTGACCACATTGTAAGGTGGTGCTTTCTTGTCCAGTTGAATAAAGTAAACTTCCCTCCCAGGTACTCTAGAGTATCAAGTGGTGTCCGTTCAATCGTTTTGCCCCTTTTTGCTGTAAAATGTGCCTGTCTTTTTAGCAAGTTGGGTTCCCCAGTGCAAGCAGCAGGGCTGGGGCTCTCTGGAGGCTGTAGCCGAGGGCAGGCTCAGCTCGCAGCTCAGGACCTGTTTAGTCTGTCCCCTCACTCTTGAAGTGCTGCCTGGGCAGGGTGTGTGCCTCCTGATGCTCAGTATACTGAGGCCGGAGCTGGCACAGTGGCCACACCTGCAATCTCAACCACTTGGGAGGCTGAGGCAGGAGGATCTCAAGTTCAAGCCAGCCTGGCAACTTAGCGAGACCTTGCCTCAAAATAAAACATAAAAGGGGCTGGGGTGCATCTCAGTGGTAGAGTGCTTGCCTAGTATGCACGAAGCCCTGGATTCAGTCCAGCATGGCATCAAAAAACCACCAGTCAAGAGTATAACCTCCTCCTGGGGTGACCAAGCGACGCCTGGAAAGTGCTTGAAACAGCCTGTCACTGTGGTGGCTGTAATGCTGTGCATGCACATGTGTGAGCACAGGTAGGGTGTGAGCAGCGTGTGGGGTGTGCATGCTCGTGAGCACGCGTGTGTGCAGTGTGTGTTCTTTTGTGCTGTCTGCTCACTGGTATGTGATGATAAATTAAGGCCCCTCCTGCGGGTCAGATATTTTCTGTGTTTTCAAAGCATTTAACTCAAAAAGGTTTCTTCATTTATTCTAGCGGTACCCTGGGGGTCACTAGTATACATGCCATGGACAACGGTCTCACGGCCTTTCTCGAGGGGGAAGTGTTGTGGGGATGTGATCGGGCCTGTGGCCACATAGCTTCGAGTCTGGAGGCGCCTCAGCAAGAGAAGGCGAGGGCCTGGCCTGGCAGTGATGAGTGCGCTTTCCCATCTGGCTGTAGGAGAGGATCCAGGCCCTAGAGGTGGAGCTGCAGAGCATTGGCCACAGCAAGATGCTGCTGGAGAAGGAGCTGCAGGAGGTGATTGCAACGAGCAGCCAGGAGCTGGAGGAATCCCGGGAGAAGGTGCTGGAGCTGGAGGATGAGGTGACTGCACTGCATCCCAGACCCCCGCCTGGCGCCTGGTCACTTCTGATCATGGGCAGAGCAGTCTGTTAGCAGCACTCTGGTGACAGTGATGACAGTTACAGCCACTAACCTGCCCCCAGAGCAGTCACTGGGATGACCACCTCCCATTTAGAATACTGTTACCAGGCACTGAACCCAGGGGCATCCACCACTGAGCCACGTCCCCAGCCATTTTATTTTTTGAGACAGGGTCTAAGGTGCTAAGGCTGGTCTTGAACTTGAGCTCTTCCTGCCTCATCCTGAGTCACTGGGATGATAAGTATGGCCACAGCTGCTGGTGAGAATGCACTGTTTGCACATCGGCAACTCAGCTCAACCCCTCAAATGACTCAGAACTGAGAGACAAGCTCCCACGTCCTGGCTACCTCTAGCAGCTGTCACAGCTGCCTACCTGGCTGTTATGTCAGGGTCTGAGGGGGTGGTCAGTCTCTGGGGCTGGGTGCTTTGTTCAAGTACCCTGTCCTGTCCTGAAATGGGTGTGACTGCAGCCAGCTTGGTTCTGTGCCCTATGCTGAGTGCCTTGGCCTGAGCTGAGGCAGTGGGTAGATGAGCTTCTGGAAGCCTGTGGTCCCAGGAGAGGAACTCCCTGTGGCCACTGAGCCTCTCAGGTCACAAGTCAAGGGAAGGTCGTCCTGTTTCCATGCTCGCCCTTCCTTGTTGAAATCACTTTCCTGTTTGTGGTGTGTGCGATTCCATCCAGCAGAGCTTGTCATTTCACAGTAACTCTGATGTGTTTCAGCTTCAAGAGTCCAGAGGTTTCAGGCGGAAGATAAAGCGCCTTGAAGAATCAAATAAGAAGCTGGCTCTTGAGTTAGAGCACGAGAGAGGGAAGCTCACGGGCCTTGGACAGTCCAATGCTGCTCTGCGGGAACACAACAGCATCTTAGAGACAGCTCTGGCCAAGAGGGAGGCCGACCTGGTCCAGCTGAACCTCCAGGTATTCACACTCATCTTCCAGGACGGAATGAGGGCTGCTGTGGGCTGCGTACACTCAGTGCCTTGCCGTATCAGATTGTTGTAACCCCTCCAGGAGAGGCATGGTATCCATCAGAGAGGAGGGAACAGGCTTAGAGAATCTGGTTACTGTGCGGCCTGCGGGAGAGTTGGGTTATGAAACTGAAAACTGTGAAACTGGTTACCTCGTCAGGGTGCAGCCTGTGAGTCAGAGCTGGATACCTGGAGCCCTGCCTGCATCTTGCTGCAGACCCTGTTCTTGGCTCCAGTTGCATAGCTGCTCTGTGGATCAGAGTGGCATCTGAGTATCTCAGGGAAGGCTTCACAATGGGTGCCAAGGGCCACCGTGCCCCCAGCCTTTGAGCACACAGTGTTTTGGGAGTTTGGTGACGTGCATTCTGCCCTGGCCTCACCCCTCCATCCTTACCGTGCTTTCTTGCATTTGTGTTTGTAGCCCAATTTCTGTGGCCTTTGTGGTACCCACCAATCTTGAATGTGACTAAGTGACCGTACTCCTGAGATTTCAGATTTCTGCCTTTGTAGCAGCGTCCACCAGAGGTGGACTCTTCTCTCCTCCTCTGACTAGTGCCCTTTCTGGCGAGGTGCTGTGACCATGGCGTGTGCACGCACCACACGTTCTGTAGGTGTTGGGATTCCTGTGATGGCTCTCACTGTTTACCCCTGTGCCATGCAACCTAGGTGCAGGCAGTTCTGCAGCGTAAAGAAGAGGAGGATCGCCAGATGAAGCAGCTTGTCCAGGCTTTACAAATCTCCTTAGAGAAAGAGAAGGTGGAGGTGAACAGCCTCAAGCAGCAGGTATGTGGCCATGTCCAGCTTCTTTCAAATTTGTAGAGCCTTCAGCTCTTTCAGTGCCAGATGGTCACCTGGGTGCCCTTTATATCTGAGCTTCTCTTCCAAGACTTTACTATAGGGAGAAGAGTTGTCATCACAGTTTTTTTTTTTTTTGTTTTGTTTTTTAATTTTTTTTTAGTTGCAGATGGACACAATACTTTTATTTTATTTATTTATGTGGTGCTGAGGATCGAACCCAGTGCCCCACGCATGCAAGGCAAGCGCTCTACCACTGAGCCACAGTCCCAGCCCCGTCATCACAGTTTTGTGACAGATGACGGAGGACCTGGCATTGGTCAGTAGAAGGTGGTGTCAGATTAAACAACCGTGCCACCATGCAGCCCTGAGCTATGTGTATATGTGCACGTTAATCTTGGCTAGAAAAAGTTGTTCTCATGTAATGATGAGTGTAAACAGCACACTTCCTGTTGGTGTTAAGCAGCAGAGGGAAACATGGTTGCGTGTGACCTTTTTCTGTAGAGCCAGCTCCTTGTGGTTGGTCCTCCTGCTCTGTGTGCTTGCTGGTGTGTCAGGGTCTAGCACATGCTAGGCAAGCACTGCACCACTGTTGAACTGTACCCCCAACCCCACACAAGTGCATCTCAAGACTTACATACCAGAGGGAGCCTTGAGAAGAACTGTGATCATCTCTGGAGCAGTGTGGGGAGGGACACTTCTCCTTTTATCTTTGAGCTACAGCCGTGTGTGGTGGTACATGTCTGTCATCCCAGCTGTTCAGGAGGCTGAGGCAGGAGGATCTCAAGTTCCAGGCCAGCCTGGGCAACTTAGCAAGACTCTGTCTCAAAGTAAAAAAGTGAAAAGGGGGAGCTGGGATTGTAGCTCAGTGGTAGAGCGCTTGCCTCGCATGCGTGAGGCCCTGGGTTCGATCCTCGGCACCACATACAAAGCAATAAAATAAAGACGTTGTGTCTATCTATAACTAAAAAAAATATTTAAAAAAAAAAAAAGTGAAAAGGGCTGGAGCTGTAGCTCATTGGTAGAGCCCCTGGGTTCAATCCCCAGTACTACAATCAATCAATCAAAAAGTAAATAAATAAGAAAGAAATTCATAACTAAAAATGCTGGGGGAGATGATATATGCATGACTTCAATTTCTTTTTTCCTTTGGTACCAGAGACTGAACCCAGGGGCACTTTACCACTGAGCCACATCCCCAACCCTTTGTATTTTTTACCTTGAGACAGGATCTTGCTAAGTTGGTGAAGCTGACCTTGAACTTGATCCTTCTGCCTCAGCTTCCCCAGTCACTGGGATTAGAGGCGTGTCCCACCATGCCCAGCTATTATAAATGCTTTTATTAAACTTCATTTTAAAATAAAGTACTCGGTAGTACAATTATATAAGAAAATTAAAGTATTAGGGAAAAATAGAAACTTTTGTGATACTTGAGAATTTGCTTGTCTTTTTGGAAATATTGAATCTATTCTAAAAAGCAGTAAGATTTCAGAAAAGAGACGAGTTACATCATAAATAGAATTAACAGCCGCACTATCGTTAGGTGGTATAAAAGCAAAAGTAGATTGCTGTCAGAACGCACGAGCTGTGGGTAAACTTCACCGGAAACATGTAGACGTGCTGGAAGAACATGGGAACTATCTGGACTAAGGGAACTGTGGGTACATCTGTTAACTTTGACAGACACTGGTGGCCACTTCTGACCCACTCCCCATGTGTGAGCATTGTGACCCGCGCCTCTGTCTCCATGGGAACCTGGTGATCTGGGAGCCGCGGGACACGCGTAGGATGAGTGGGGCTTCAGTGCTGGTGCTCGAGGCACTGCTGAGCCTTGGGTGTCCCGTGGTGGACCTCGTGGGTAACGCCAGCTTCCTGCCTTCCAGGTGGCTGCTGCCAGGGCAGAAGCTGGACACAATCGCCGCCACTTCAAGGCAGCCGCCCTGGAGCTGAGCGAAGTGAAGGAGGAGCTGCAAGCCAAGGAGCACCTGGTGCAGGCGCTGCAGGCTGAGGCCGACGAGCTCCAGTGAGTGCCAGGGCCTGTGCAGGTGCCACAGACCTGCCGTCGCTGGCCACAGGCACGCAGTGCCTCCAGGCAGGCGGAGCTGTGAGGGCCACGCCCAGTCTAATTCACACTGACATGAGGAGGGATTCCTGTCTTTTGCCAAACTAAGTACTGAGGGGCCAATCCCAACGACCCGACCCCTGGCTGAGGAAGCCCAGGCTGGACTGTGGCTGCCTTGCTCCTTCCTGCCTTACTTGACCTCCCTAAGACAGAAGCTGTCCAGGGTGAGGACTCACCCCTGGGACTGTGCCCTGGACACTGATAGGATCACTGAGCTCCTCATTAGCGCAGCATAGTCAGACACGTGGAGGGGCTGGCTGTGCCGTGCCCATGGCTAGACACACATAAACACTGGCAGCTCTAGAGGTACCTCCCACTGTGTGATCTGGGAACAGTCACTCAGCAACATAATCTGAATTATATGGACAAAACATGTCTTTTGGAGGACCTTGCAGGGTTGGCCAAGGTACCCAGCTGTCCATAGCCTATGGAGAACAGTCTGGATCTCACCCGGATGGCCATGATCCACAGGCTTTGTCTTAGAGCAGGGTGGCAAATTGGGAGGATGCTAACATTTCATTCTTACCTTTTTTAATGCCAGGATTCGGGAGGGAAAACATTCCCAGGAAATAGCACAGTTCCAGGCAGAGCTGGCCGAGGCCCGGACTCAACTTCAGCTCCTGCAGAAGCAGCTGGACATGCAGCTGAGCCAGCAGCCCACAGGGAGCCAAGAGGTGACAGCTGGGCCCTGTGTACTTGGAGAAGAATTTTTGTTGTTTTCTAAATATGATAATTAAAAGATGTGCAGAAGCCAGGCGCAGTGGCACACGCCTGTAATCCCAACGACTTGGGAGGCCAAGACAGGAGGATTGCAAGTTCAAGGCCAGCCTAGGCAACTTAGCGAGACCCTGTTTAAAAATGAAATAAGGACTGGGAATGTAACTCAGTGGTAGAGTGCCCCTAGCTTCAATTCCCAGCACCATCAAAAACAGAAGGATGCCACTTTAACATTCTCTTGATCATGTGACTTTTCTCCTCTTTAGATGGAAAATCTCAAATGGGAGTTGGATCAGAGAGAGCGAGAAATCCAGTCCTTGAAACAGCAGCTGAACTTGATGGAGCAGCAGGGCAGGAAGGAGCTGGAAGGGACACAGCAGTCATTGCAGGTGGCTATCCCCGGACTTCGGGGGCTGTTGCTGCAGATGGCTATCATGCAGGTGGACTGTGGGCTCTGGAGTTGAAGAGTGTGCAGGGCGTGATCAGCACTAGACCCTTCACAGCCTGGACAACTGAAGAGGAAACTATGCTGGGATGGAAATATCCTGTGATTTACTGCATAAAAATGAGGACCCCACCAGGCCCACTGGTGCATGCTTGTAATTCCAGCAACTCAGGAGGCTGAAGCAGAAGGATTGCAAGTTTAGCAAGGCCCTATACAACTTAGCGAGATCCTGTCTCAAAGTAAAACAAAGCCTGGGGATATGACTCAGTGGTAGTGCACCTAAAACAGAAAGGAGAGTCCTTCAGAACTGACATAGGAACAGATTTTTTTTTTAATTCTATAGTTTTTTATGTGTAGTTTATAAGTGCTATTGGTCTTTTTTTATTTGTTTATTTTTATATGGTGCTGAGGATCAAACCCAGTGCCTCATGCATACAAGGCAAGCACTCTGCCACTGAGCCACCACCCCAGCCCAGAAACAGATCTTAGCAGTGTTTACAATCATTAGCTTTTCTGAATCTGAATTTACTTTTCTAGAATATCAAGTCTGAGTTGGAGATGGTGCAGGAGGACCTGTCCATGACCCAGAAGGATAAATTTATGCTTCAAGCCAAAGTGTCGGAACTGAAGAGCAACATGAAGACTCTGCTTCAGCAAAACCAGCAGCTGCAGTTGGACCTACGCCACCGCGTGGCCAAGGTGGTGTTCAGGCCCATGCTCCTTTGAGGTTGACTGATGCATGCCCTAGCTTTGCTTGGGCAGGAGGTTGGCAGACTTTCTAGCCAAGGGCACAGCAGGTGAATTGAGACAGTGCGGGGCGCCTGCTGAGGCACAGTAAATGGGAGGGTTCTGCCTGAATTCATTCCAGTTTGGTGCCTTTTCCAGCAGAATGTCTGCTTCTTTCACAAATTCAGATACCATTGTGTTTTGACGTGCTTGGTACAACAGACGACAGTGGTCTGCCCCAGCAGGGTGGCTGCCAGCACTTCAGGCGTGGGCCCTGCTGTCTTGGTCCCTGCTCTGGTGTGGGCACGGCTGGCAGGCCTTCTGCGCTCAGTCTTCATGAGTTGTCACGGGGGCAGGTGCAGAGAATTCCCTCAGGCATGATTTGCTATCTGTGTCCTGGGGAGACTGAGCAGCTGGGAAGTGTACTTGATTTCCTAGGGAAGCCCAGTGTGAGGCCGTGGGTTTAGGGGAAGCTCTTGAGCAAGCTCTAGGGTCTGGGGGGTCCTCCCGAGGCTCAGGATGCTGGTGGTGAGTGGCACATTAGTCAGTCTGTGCTGACATGAAGGCTGGGACACTCTCCTCTCTGGGATCTTGGGTTATGTGGAGGCCTTCGGGACACGGGCAAGCTAATGACATGTTTTTATGAACAGAGGAAGGAGCCGAAAGGTGAGGCCAACTCCCCGGGCCCTGCAACACCCATCAGGATCCCTGACTGCCCCGTCCCAGCCTCGCTGCTAGAGGAGCTGCTGAGGCCCCCGCCCGCCGTGAGCAAGGAGCCCCTTAGGAACCTCAACAGCTGTCTGCAGCAGCTCAGGTACGGTCCCTATTGTGCACCTGATTTTGTTTCGCTTTTAAAACACGCGGCTTGTTTGGCTGGAGGAGCTGCTCCTGCCACGTGGCATACCCAGCGTCGGGTGGGTTATCTCACGGGCAGGACCTTGCACATGCCAGGCAGATGCTGCCCCGAGCAGACTGCCCCGATGAGCCTTCACAAGTGGGAGGCCACACAAACTGCGCCTGTGTGCTGTGGATGGAGCCTCCTGGCTCAGGGCAGCAGGGGCCAGCGTCGCAGAGTACAGCCACGGGGAGACCTCATGGGTGATAATAGGGCTGCAAGTCACATGGCGCAGGCCTTGGGGGACAGCTGCTACACAGCAACTTGGCGGGCCCTCAGGTCTGTGTCTCGCAAGGTCCTGGTGGAGGCAGGCCTGTCCCTGGAGCAGATGCCTGAGCCAGACCACACTGGCCTGCAGAACTGAGAGCCCGGGCCCACCACCGTGGCTGGTTTGGTGGCACCTCTGTCATGGTGCCGAGAGCCCCGGCCTGCCATCATGGCTGGTTTGGTAGCACTGTGATGGAGGTGCCGAGAGCCCTGGTCTGCTGGCATTGTGATGGAGGCCCACTGTTGGGCAGATACAAGGGAGCCTGCTGCCCCCGAGCTTGGTGGCACTGTGGGCGTGGGCTTCTGCCTGGCCCTCCTGCGACCTGGGCTTGCTGTGCTTCCTCCTGTCTCCCAGGCAGGAGATGGACAGTTTGCAGCGCCAGATGGAGGAGCACACCTTCACAGTGCACGAGTCCTTGTCCTCCTGGACGCAGGGGGAAGGTCCCCCAGGAGAGCAGGTGAACCCCAGGGCAGACACAAGGCAACCAGGCGGAGGCCGGGCTCCCCAAGGAGGACTGGACCAGTGACCACGCAGCCTCACTCCACATGTGCACGGCTGCTCCAAGGAACGCTCCTGCATCAGTACTGTTTGCTCGATAGCGTGCATTTTCTGAGAGTGAAATTAAGTTCTGCTTTTGCCTTTGATGGGGAGTGAAGCAGTCGAGGAATAGAGGAATAGTCATTTGAAATCACATGGAATAACCAGCCTCAAGCCTGGGTTCGGACTCAGTGAGGAATCGTGAGTGTCTGTCTGACAGGTTATTTGCAGAAGGAGGCATCTTTGAGTGACAGGGATGCTGCTCGTGGAGGGCCACACCAGCGGCCGGCTCTTGCAGAGACTGGTCAGTGGTGTCCTCAGGCAGTCCACCCAGGCAGGCTGAGTGTGGGTTCTCACTGTCCTGTCCACTCAATAGGAGCTCTCCTTTTCTCAGAATGAATGAATTTTTTATTTGCACCTTTGGATTTTTCTTTCTTTCTTTTTTTCAATAGCTATCCCATAATAGGATGTACATAAAAATACTGAAAATCATAACCTTTTAAAAGCATATGCCCATATTATTTAAGAACCTAATTGTCTTTTTATTGATTGCCTTTTGAATAATTGCTGTTGGGAAAATAATGTATACGTAGGATTTAGGGATATCAGAAAATTATATTTTAAGAAGTATAGTTATTTTATTTACTCTACCTTCTAAAACCAAACATTCTTGCCCAGAGGGGGCTCCTCGTTTAATTTTACTTTTTCCCGAGGGGCTTCGCTTCCTGCCCAGTGTCTTCCTAGGTTTGTGACACAGGCCTGTCGGGCACTGGCCCTGTGTGGGCCCACTCACTTTGGCTGACCACCAGACAGGGGCAGCTGGGACCCTCAGTCAGGCCCAGTAATCCCCACAGTCCCCAGGGGAAGAGGGCCTAGCTCGTGTGTGGGTCACAGGCCTCTTGCTGTGTCCCCCACGCCATGGTCATCACGAGGCCCTGGTGTTGCCAGCATCACCTGGTTGGAGGCCATGTCTCGACAGACATGGCGCCCAGGAAGGCAGCTGTGGCTGAGGAATAGGTTTGGAGACAAGTGCCTCTTCACTACGGGACATTTCCACCCAGGAGGCAATGCTGCATATGCCAACTGACTGGGGGACCCAGGTCTTTGTTCCTGCCTAGGTTGCCAGGAAAATCTAAAATAGTATTTATTGTTTCAAGATAGGAAGGAGAAAGAGGGGAGGTCCAGGTGGTCTTGTTCAGATCTGCCAGTCTGCAAGTGAAGTTCGTGGCAGGGACCGACCCAGGCTCGCTACCTCAGCAGGGTACTGGGGTCATGGAGAGAACAATATGGAGTTTTCAAGCAGTTTCTCTCATGGTATGCTGTTAGAAGGTTAATTGATAAGGCTAAAGTAGCATCACCATGAGGATGTGTGGCATTTAAAGAATATTCCCTAGCAAGTATTGGAACTTGTAGAATGTGTGTATCGTTTGTACAGGTTAATCTTAAAATAATACTTGAAAATTTCATTTTAAATAAGTCCTATTAAGAAAATTGTTTCTGACTCAATTGTTCTTGCAACATTAGAAAAGAAAAATGGAAGTTCATGTTCTTATTTATTTTGGCTGTTACCTATTGTCTCGTCTGAGGCAGGACATGTCCCTGGACTCGCTGCCGTCCCCCTCCTCCTTGGCAGTCTCTGCGCGAGCTGCCATGCTTTTCCTCCTAGGAGAGGATGCACTCCTGTGCCACTGCTGGGCCCTCTTCTGTCCTTCTCCACCTCTCCTTGCTTGGCAGTCTTGGGCCTCACCTCCCTCGGCTGTCACCGCTCCGTGCAGGGCCCTGGCTTGCACCTCTGGGTTCCACCAAGGGCCTGGCGTGTCTTGGCTCAGCCTGTGTTCGTGGCCAGTGCAGCACTGAGCCCAAGGCTCTCCTGGAGCTGCCACTGCCCTTGAGCTCCTTCAAGTTTTCTTGCTGCTGCTTTTGAAGGTTGAGGGCACTTTGCTGTCTCCAGGGGATCCCGCTGCACCTCTCCCTCCCAGAACCAGGTTCTCAGTGGACACAGTTGGAATGACTGTTTCTCTGGGTAAAGTGCGAGTGACGGGCCAGGGTCTGGCGTGTGGTTCTGCCAGGTTGCTGTTGTCTGCAGTGTTTCCTGCCCCGTTGCAGGAGCCGTGGTACCATTTGCCTGTCTCAGTGGGTTCCCATTGATCTTTTCCTGTGGTACCCATCAGATTGAAGTCCCTCATGTCTTACAGATTTACAGGCTTCGTTCCTCTTTGGAAGATGTTTTGATAGGATGGCAGCTGACTACGCGGGCTCGGGTCAGGGAGAGGGGCAGCCTGTGGGCTGCCTGGGTGCTAGGAATCAGGAGGCTTGTTGACTCCCCTCAGTGGGGGCTCGTTCCCCTGGTACAGGGCCACTGCGAAAGCCACGGCCTGCAGTGTTACCATGGCACAGATTCCTGCTTACTTTTTTTTAACAAAAATTGTCAAATATCATGGTTCTGGGAATGAGCAGGACCAGCATATCTGAAGGGAAGTGTCCTGCAGCCTTCCTCCCAAGGACGCAGCAACGAGGATGCCTGTGGTGTGAGGTCTCACAGCCCCTGCTAACAGGTCACTGACTCCAGGTTCCCGGCAGACGTATCCTGTGGTGGTCTCAGGCTCCCATTGGATTCCTGAGGGTCAGTGTTTTGGAGGGTCTAGGAAGTTCGTCGTTCACTCACTTCTATTGGTCACTTGTTTCTCATTCAGAGTTACTCATTTCTATAAAAAATTTTCTCACAAAAGGAGTCGTCAGGTTGGGGCTGTTCGCGTGAAAGGTGTTACTGTGTGGGACACATCGTGACTTTAAAGAGCATGTTGGTTTTTTATAATATAAGTGTGCTTGGGAATTCCTTAAATTTTGTGCAATAAACTATTTTTGGTAAAGGGTTGCATGTTTTATTGGGGGCATCATTGTGATACTTGTGTTTCATCCTTTGGGAGTGACTGTATCGTCCCCTGTTGTCACACCTGCCTGTTGTGGTGTGAAGGGAATGCGGTTCTGCCGAGTTTCTGGCAAGACGTGGCAGCTCCCGGCTGCTGTTTTGGACCAGGTAAGAGGAGGAGACCCGGCGTTTGCCCTCGGTCTGCAGATGGACAGCATTGTATGGATACGGGGCCGCGGCTGGAGCCTCTGCCTGAGGCTTCCTGGCCAGGCTTGTTTTCCTTTCTGGGATTTTTATTTCTTTAAAATAATTCATACAAATGGTCACAGTCACAAACACGACTTTTTTTAAAACCATTTTTAGTCGCAGATGGACACAATGTCTTTCTTTTATTGCTTTGTATGCGGTGCTGAGGTTCGAACCCAGGGCCTCACGCATGCGAGGCAAGCGCTGCACCACTGAGCCCCAGCCCAGCCCCAGAACATGACGTCAACCAGAGCCTTGCTCTCCTACCACAGCAGCAGGGCTGCACAGCAGGGCTCAGCACAGCACCAACGGCAGGACGCGGCCACGCCTCGCCCAGGACAGCCAGCACCGGGGCTCCAGGAGCCCTCCCTCTGAGCTGCTTGAAATGCATGTGGAGAATATGCTTTGAGATTCCGTTTGAAACAAGGGGGTTCAGGCCCAAATCAGGGAAGGAGCCTCTGTTGTTTTTCCGAATCATCCTAAGGGTACGACAAGCAGGTAGAAAAGACGGTGCACTGTGCTGCTGCAGGAAGCGGGGAGGACTCGAGTCCTGAGGAGGGCCGCGCGGGTGGCCGTCCAGCAGAGGGAGCGCTCAGACCACCAGACCTTGCCGCAGGCTCCGCAGCTGGCTTTGTTGACAGCTCGGCAGAGGAGGCCCCCGTGCCATCCTAAAGACTGTGCAGACCAGAACATCCACGCCAGGGTTAACTACTGCTTTTGCTCAACAAGGAACGCAGAGGACACAGATCAGCGAGCCCGCCCACGGGATGGGAACTGCAGTTCCTGGGAGGTCGCCCTGCCTCTCGCCTGCACACTCCTGGGCCAGGCTCTGGGATGCCGGGGACCTCTCCGCACACTCTGGGCTGAGGCTAGAGAGCTCCCCACAGGCCACAACTGGTCACTGTATCCTCTTTGGCCTGGTGGGCAGTTTGCTGGCCAGTCCTGCACCCCAGCTGCACCTCTGCCAGGTGGCCCTGATGACATGAGTCATGGAGCTCCCGCATCAGCAGTGTGGCTCCCAGGGTCTCTTTTTTTTGGGCACCGGGGATTGAACTCAGGGGCACTCGACCACTGAGCCACATCCCCAGCCCTATTTTGTGTTTTATGTAGAGACAGGGTCTCACTGAGTTGCTTAGACCCTCACCATTGCTGAGGCTGGCTTTGAACTCACGATCCTCCTGCCTCAGCCTCCCAAAGTGCTGGGATTACAAGTGTGTGCCACTGTGCCCGGCTCCCTAGTGTCTTTTTCTTTTCTTTTTGTACTGGGGATTGAACCCAGGGGTGCTCTACCACCGAGGCACATCTCCAGCCCTTTTTATTTTGAGACAGGTTCCCACTAAGTTGGCCAAGCCTGGAACTTGTCATCATCCTGCATCTGCCTCCTGAGTAGCTAGGACTATGCCACCATGACCGTCCCTCCCTTTATTGGGGGCAATGAATTCACCAGTTGTAGTGTTTTCACTACACCTGACTAACCTGCACAGTTAAAGTACAGAAATGGAGGGAAGCGAGTCCTGGAATTTAGGGTTGGTGGGGTCTCCTTCTCTGGCTCCCCTTGATCAGCTCCAGGAGCTGAGGTCTGACTGCTGTGCTGTAGTCTGACAGTGCCCTGGCCACCTTTTCTGTGCCCTAATTTCCTTAGGTATTGAGGTTGCACTGTTTCTGTGTGCAGTGACCATTGGGGGTTTTGTATGTTCAGAACTGTTGCCTGTTGTGTACAAAGTTGATGTTTGCAGGCACAGAACTAGCTGCCGTGTTCATCTTTAAGCTCTACCTACTTTGTTAAACAGCTGCTCTGTGCTCCCGCTTCTTACACAGTGACGATTGTGGGAGCAGGCTTTGGGGGGGCTTACTGGGTACTACTTCCTGGCTTACAGGGGTTGGGGGACTGTCAGGGATGGCCACACCCTACCTGCCTACAGCTGCTGCCCAGTTGATCTTTTTCAGTGGAATACTCTGCTGACTGGGTAACCTTGACATCTATTCATTTTGCCTCTGGAAATTCTTGCATTTGTCTCACGAGCTTTTGGGGGATACTTCACATCTGACCCATAATGGTGAATGACACAGGTTCTGATAAGAAGTATGCTTTGACAAACTCCGTCCTCCTGGAAGCAATGGGTGCTGTAAACTGTGTTGTCAAGAGCTGGGGATGCAGCTCAGTGAGAGTGCTTGTTTGGCATGCATGAGGGCCTGCATTCAACCTCTAGTACCAGTTTTTTAAGAACTGTTGACAAGCCATCTGTGCTGTTCTTTGTGACACCCTTCTCCATTGCCCCAACCCCTAGGATGGTACAGACTCAAGCCTGGCCCACCACACACTGGCCAGTGACTGTTAGCCATCTGCAGCTAAAGTTAGGGCTGAAGATGGGGCCTCCAGGAGCCCGAGGCAGCTGAGGGCCGGGGAGCACCGCCCCTCCCTGAAGGCAGAGCCTCTGGGCTGCTGGGGGTGTGTGTGTAGCTTGGCAAGCCAGGCTGAGGACCCTCCCGTTTAGCCCTCCTTCACCTGGGGATTGCAGCAGGTGGCTTGTGGCCCTCTCACACGTAATCTCTGCAGTGTCACCTTCACAGCACAATAGTTTTGAACGTCATGTCTGAACACCTTGAAGTGTGGCAGAGCTCTGTGGAGGGACAGTGCACAGGGAAGTGTGTTCAAAGGCCTCTGAATATGAAGCACAGGTTTCCAGAGACTTGCAGGGGCTGCTGGGATGGAGCCCAGGGGCTGGCCATGCTGGGCAAGTGCTCTACCACTGGACGGTGACCAGCAGTAGAGCTGCTTACCTGGGGTTCTAATGTCCACCGTCTGAGTACTTTTTTTTTTGGTACCAGGGATGAAACTCGGATACCTGACCACTGAGCCACACCCCCAGCCCTATTGTGTGTTTTATGTAGAGACAGGGTCTCACTGAGTTGCTTAGCGCCTCGCTGTTGCTGAGGCTGGCTTTTTTTTTTTTTTTTTAATTTTTAGTAGTTGATGAACCTTTATTTATTCATTTATTCATATGTGGTGCTGAGGATCGAACCCAGTGCCCCATACATGCAAAGCAAACACTCTACCACTGAGCCACAGTCCCAGCCCCATGAGGCTGGCTTTGAACTCGCGATTCTCCTGTCTCAGCCTCCCCAAGTGCTGGGATTACAGGCGTGTGCCACTGTGCCCGGCTTGAGTACTCCTTCTGTGTAACTGCATGTGGACGGCACTGGGTTGGGGTGGGGTACAGTGCGAGCCGGACCCCATCACCACAGTAGGCAGAAACCCCACAACCCAGTGCCTGAAATAACAGACTCGCCCACAGCGGGTCAAGCGTAAGAGCAACTGATGAGGGCAGCTTCGTGGCACCGGGGAAGGAGACACCTGCTGCCAGCTCCCAGGGACGGCTCTTTGGGGTGCGGGCTTGAGACCCTCGCCCTCCTGTTGCAGGGAGCAGCACAGAAGCTGGTCATCCACCTGGCATCTGCGCCTTCCTGGGCGGTGCCCCCCTAGAGCAGGGGTGATGCTGGCTGGCAAACGGCCTTTCACCATTGCTTGTTTCCAAATCGGTTCTCCCAGCAAGTTGGCAGCTGGACTCCAGCAATGACAGCTTTCACAGGGTGGTGGCTCTGAGGTGAGGGTGTGGCATGCATGGCCTCACCTCCAAGACAGGCACTCCTACTCCTACTTCACCCAAGAATCATGGTTTTCACCCAGTCACCCAGAAGGCAGGTGGTCTGGCCAGGCCTGGTGCTGTCACTAAAGGCTAACTAGGAGATGCTGGGGACAGCCACTCTCACAGTACCATGCTCCCCAAACTTAGGGTGGAGTTACCCTTGGCTGCCCCATGATCTGTAAGTTGAAAACGCACCCACACCTACCCCAGCACCACAGCTCAGCCATGCTGCAGCTTCTGCTGCTACTGGGCACGAGGAGGTTTCCTCTGATAGCAAGTCACTTCCACACCACGGGAAAGCTGAGAAAGTGTGAGCTGAGCCACTTTAGGGGACCCTCTGCACTCTGTAACTAAAACAAGAGTGGGCATGGCGAGACACCTGTAATCCTAGCCATGAGGGCTGAGGCTGGGAGGTCTCAAGCTAGAGGCCCGCTTCAGCAGCTTAGCAAGGTTGTGACCGAACAGTGAGGGCTGGGGGTGCAGCTCAGTGGTAGAGCACCCCTAGGATCAATCCCTGGTACCAAAACAACAACAAAACACAAAAAGACATAACAAACAGTGACACTTCACTCTAACATCATTCTTTAACAAATGCTGGCATAATTTAAACCAAAAACACTTCCGGTCTATGGTTGGATGGGTCTGACAAATGTGTGCCACGGTGCCATGAACCCTAACAGTTGCCTAACACCTGCCAGCACCCCACTGGGCAATAGCTGTCCTGATGCTCACCACCGGAAGCTCTGCCTGTGTGCAGTGACGTTCAGTGTGTTCTCAGTTTGAGGCTCTTAGAATAACTTGGCTATGGACGTTTTCACTCCTCCTGGGTAAGTACCTCGGGCTGCACTGTTGGGCCACAGGGAGGTGGTCTTGGTCTGCTGGGTGGGGGTGGGGACTGTAACAAAGTACCGTAAGGTGTGTGGTTTGTAGACAACAGAAACTTCTCAGTTCCTTTGGCTGGAAGTCCAATATCAAGACCCTGGTAGCTGCAGGATCTGGTAAGGGCTGGCCTGGCTGGTCTGAAAGGCTAGGGGTCTCAGACTTCTTCTTTTTCTTTTAATTGTTTTCTAGTTGTACATGGACATAATACTTTTTTTTTTTTTTTTTTGGTACTGGGGATTGAACTCAGGGGTACTCGACCACTGAGCCACATCCCCAGACCTATTTTGTGTTTTATGTAGAGACAGGGTCTCACTGAGTTGCTTAGTGCCTCACCATTGCTGAGGCTGGCTTTGAACTCATGATTCTCCTGTCTCAGCTTCCCTAAGTGCTGGGATTACAGGCTTGAGCCACCGCGCCCGGCTGGACATAATACCTTTATTTTTATGTGGTGCTGAGAATTGAACCCAGTGCCTCACTGTGCAAGGCATGTGCGAGCCACCGCCCCAGCCCTCAGGCTTCTTTTCTGAGGACTTTGATCCTATCCTGGAGGGCACTGCCCCAGGACGGGATCACCTTCGTTGGCCTGACACCCTAATAACATTACCTTGGGGGTTAGGGTTTCCACATATTCAGTTGGGGGACACAAACATTCAGACAGGGCAGGGTAGCATCTTTGAAGATTCTGCAGAGTGGTCATCTCATTCTACACTCCCACTAGCATCCAGGGATTCCAAACCTTCCACATCCTCAAAATCTGACAGTCATTCTCTTAATTTTAGCTATTCTTCAAGGTATAAAGCAGTATCCCTTGTGTGTGTGGCAGTACTGGGAATTAAATCCAGAGATACTTTACCACTGAGCTACATCCCCAGTTTTTTGGTTTTTTAATTTTTCATTTTGAGACTGTTGCTGAGTTGCCCAGGGTGGCCTCAAACTTTGGATCCTTCTGCCTAAGCCTGAGTGGCTGGAATTTACAGAAATGTGCCACAGCATTTGGTTTCATTGTGGTTTTAAATCATATTTCATTGTTTTCAAATTTACTGACCCTTTTTTCTTTGCTATTCAATCAACTGTGAGTACCATCCAGTGTTTTTTTTTTTTTTTTTTTTTGGTACCGGGGATCAACCTCAGGGGTACTCGACCACTGAGCCACATCCCCAGCCTTATTTTGTGTTTTACATAGAGACAGAGTCTCACTGAGTTGCTTAGCACCTCGCCATTGCTGAGGCTGGTTTTGAACTGGTGATTCTCCTGTCTCAGCCTCCCAAAGTGCTGGGATTACAGGCATGCACCACCGTGCCCGGCTCAGTTTTTTTTTTTTTAATGTATGTGTATACTGAGGAATGAACCCAGGGGTTCAATCTAAGCTTCACCCTTAGGCACACCCCCCAACTTTATTTTGAGACAATATCTTGTTAAGCTGCTGAGGCTGGCCTTGAACTTGACATCCTCCTGCCTCAGCCTACCCAGTTGTTAGAATTACAAGTGTATATCACAGTGCCTGGTTCAGATTTTTTTTTTTTTAATTCAAGGACATCAATTACATTTAAAAAAATTTTTCCCATTAAACATATACACATAACAGATATGCTCGGTGTGGTGGCTCAAGCCTGTAATCCCTGCACTTAGGGAGGCTGAGACAGGAGAATCTCGAGTTCAAAGCCAGCCTCAGCAATGGCGAGGCGCTAAGCAACTCAGTGAGACCCTGTCTCTACATAAAACACAAAATAGGGCTGGGGATGTGGCTCAGGGGTCGAGTGCCCCGGAGTTCAATCCCCGGTACCAAACAAACAAACAAACGTGCTATGAACCAACGTGTCTGAACCAGGGCGGCGGTTCGTTGGTGCCGCGCCCCGGCTGAATCCCCAGTAGCCAAGGCGCGGCACGCTCCTGCGTCAATCTCGCACGCACGACCGTGCAGACGTGCTCCCCGGCCCGGTTCCCCGGCCACTCCTGCCCTCCGGCTGTGTTCCGTCCCTCCGCGGGGACGTGCGGCGCGACCCTGATGTGCAGAGTGGAGGCCCGCCCGCCCGCCCGCAGCGCCCCCTGGGCCAGGCCCGGCGCGCCCGCACGGCAGTCGTAGGAAGCGCACCGGCCTCGCACCCTTCCCGCGGGCTCCCCGGCCTGGCGGCCGCCCTCGCTCTCCGGGACGCACTGGCCTGCGCTGCGCTTCCGGGCACCTGCCCGCCCGCAGGCCGGGCTGGCATTCGGGGAGGGCTCCCGGCGCCGGCTCAAGGCCGCCGGACCGCGCGAGCTGCAGGGGTTGCGCGCCCCCAGGCGGCCGCCCCGGGCGTTGCGCCCGACCCCGCCCAGCCCGAGCGCCGCCGCCCGACGAAGGCCCCGGGGCCGCCCGCCCGCCGCCTGCGCCGCCGCCCGACGAAGGCCCCCGCGGCCGCCCGCAGCCGGGGCCTCCTCCCCGCCCCAGCCCGTCCCGAGCGGGCGCCGCCGGCCCGCGCGCAGCCCTGTCCCGCCCGTCCCGTCGCGGAGCGAGCGCGGCGCAGGCGGGCCGCGGGCAGCCGGGGGCCTGACTCGGCGCGGCGCCGTCGAGCGCTAAGGAGGCGGCGCCGCGGAACCCGCGCGGCTCGGCCGGGCGGCGGCGATGCTGTGGCCGCGGCTGGCGGCGGCCGAGTGGGCGGCGCTGGCCTGGGAGCTTCTGGGCGCCTCGGTGCTGCTGCTCGCCGTGCGCTGGGTGGTGCGGCGGCTGGAGCAGCGGCCGCGGGGCCCGGGCCGCGGCGGGACTCCCGCCCCGCCGCCCTGCGCGGCTGCGGCCCCGGCCCCCACTGCAGGTGAGGCGCGGCGGCCGGTGGGACCGCGGCCGGCGCGAACCGGGCTCTCGCTCCGTGCGGCGGGGCTCGTCGGGCCGGCGCGCGGGGCCGAGCTGAAGCCGGGCGGGCTGCGGCGCGGGCCGGGGCTGAGCGCGGGAGGGCCGGAGTCACGTACCGCTGGGGCCTCCGCGTCCGGCCGGCGAGCTGGCGCGGCGCGGCGTCGCAAGTCCCAGAGTCGAGGGGACCGCGGACGTTGAGGGGCAGTCCTGGCGCGTGGCGGCGGGCGGGCTCGTGCCCGGCGAGGGCGTGTCCCCGCTGCACCCGGGGCGGCGGCGCGGCTGCTCGAGAGCCGGTTCCCTGCAGCCCCGTGGGAAAACCTGGAGACGTCTCGAGTCCGCGGTGCCTGCACAGCGGGCCGGCTACAGGGCGGGAGCCCCTGTGGGGTCCCCCAGCAGGTTTGGGGTATTTAGTGGAACCCCCATTTGGCCCTCCTGTCCCTGCCTCGTGTTCAGCAACTCCTTCGGCCTCTGCGCCCCGTACCGCAGTCCACCGCTCGCCAGGCGGTGCGTCCTGCATTCTTCGGGCACATGTTTTCTTTACACACGCGCGCCCCACCAATCTGATAGCTTCCTGAACGGCTTAAGGACCCTCGTAGAAGAAACAGCAGTAAACGGCTGATGACAGGCCACTTCAGAACCACAGAGGGGTGCTGAGGGGTCCTTTTATTTCTCGCATACTAGATTTACAGCTGAAGAAAGGCCCCAGGAGGGTCAGGATCCTGCTGAGCAGCAGCCACATGGGATGTAGGCCTGTGGACACTGGACCCAGAGCCCTCCGTCCTGTCTAATTTTATCTTCTCTCAGCCCATTAAGGAGGTATCAGGGGCATCTTTAATAAGTGGAACACTGAGCCGGGCGCGGTGGCACACGCCTGTAATCCCAGCAGTTAGGCTGAGACAGGAGAATCACGAGGTCAAAGCCAGCCTCAGCAACGGCAAGGCGCTAAGCAACTCAGTGAGACCCTGTCTCTACATAAAACACAAAATAGGGCTGGGGATGTGGCTCAGTGGTCGAGTGCCCCCGAGTTCAATCCCCAGTACCAAAAAAAAAAAAAAAAGTGGAACGCTGATTTGTCCATTTCCATTCAGCACTGTCACAAACTCTGAACAGGACACAGACTGACTGTTGGCTAGTAGGATGTAGAGCTAAGAGGTGGGAGTCTGAGTATCTTTTGTAAAATTAAAAAATTGGGAATTGGGCAGGCATAGTAGTGTACATCTGTAATGCCAGCAACTGGAGAGCTTGAGCAGGAGGATAACAAGTTCAAAGTTTTGTGTGTTGTTTTTAAAACTTTGTTTCATTTTGAAATTATATCAGGTGTATAAAAGATTATAGAAATAGTACAGACCTACTGAACTCCTGTGAAAAGATGTTAAGCATTGCCAGCTAGTAGTTTAATATAAGTTAAATCTGAAATGAGATATCACTACACACATATTGGAATAGCTAAAATAAAAATATAGATAGTTCCTAGCCAGGCACGGTGGCGCAAGCCTGTAATCCCAGCACTTAGGGAGGCTGAGACGGGAGAATCGCAAGTTCAAAGCCAGCCTCAGCAATGGCAAGGTGCTAAGCAACTCAGTGAGACCCTGTCTCTACAGAAAACACAAAATAGGGCTGGGGATATGGCTCAGTGGTCGGGTGCCCCTGAGTTCAATCTCCAGTACCAAAAATATATAGATAGATAAGATAGTTCCAAAATGGCAGAGATGTTAAGCTGGGTCCCATATGCTACTGTTGGAATATTCAGTAGTACAGTCCCTCTGGGGATCCATCTGGCAGTTTCTCAAGAAAGTTAAACCTGCCCTGCACTGTTGAGCATTTATCCTAGAGAATTGAAAGCTTATTTTCACACAGAAATCCACATGTGAGTTGTAATTGCCCAAGACCAGAAATGACCCAGATATCCCTCAAGAGGTAAATGGTTTAATAAATTGGCATGTTCACACGCAGGGGTATGCCTTAGCAGAGCCCATGGTATGATCTGTGTTGGCCTCAGGGATGTTTTACTGAGTGAGGAAGGCCAGTCAGAAGGTCTGTGCTGAACAGTCTGTTTATATGACTTTTTTTTTTTTTTTTTTTTTTTTGGTACCAGGGACCCCCAGCCCTATTTTGTGTTTTTATTTAGGGATTAGGTCTCACTGAGTTGCTTAGCACCTCACCATTGCTGAGGCTGGCTTTGAACTTGCAATTCTCCTGTCTCAGCCTTCCTAAGTGCTGGGATTACAGGCGTGCGCCACCGCACCCAGCTTGTTTATATAACATTCTTAAAGTGCAGTACTCAAAGTGATAGAGAAGAGGTTACTTGCCAGATCCTGGGACAGTGGGTAAGACTGAGTGTCACCATAAGGTGCAAGACAGAGATCTTTGGTGATTGCAGGGTAAGTTCTCATGGTGATAAGTACACAAATCTGTACATGAAATTCTGTGCAAAGACTCAAAAAAATAGCGCCTGCTGAGATGGTGAGGTCTGTTTTCTGGCTTTGATAATGCCCTATAGTTATGTAAAGTGTCAGCCTTGGGGAAAAGTGGATGATGGGTCCACAGGGATATTTCTGTATGATTTTTGTAACTTACGAGCCTGCAGTTATTTGAAAATAAAAAGCAATAGTAACTTTGCACGCTATTCAGTTAGATTGCCTAAATGTTAGTATCTTAGATGACCACATACAAGTACCGAAACCAGGAAATCAATATCAGTAGATCACTAGCATCCAATCTGCAGACCTAACTCAGTTTCTCACGTCTTTGTCCAAGACCAGTGAGATTGTACTGCTTCATCCAATTCCAGTGTAGCAGCACTGAGTTGTTCTAGTCAAGGGTCAGCAAACTGGCCCCCACCTGTCTTATGAGTAAAGAGTCCTTGGAGCACAGTCCTGCCTTTCCTTCACTTGTCACAGCTGTGACTGTTCTTGAGGGCTGAAGAGGCGCTCTGGCTAGCAAAACCTTGGGTGTCTTCTCTAGGGCCCTTCCAGGAGTAGTTTACTGATCCCTCCCTTTCTCTGTCATTGAGAAGCCTGTCTCTCATCAGCCACAGTCTGTTCCAAAGTACACATAAAATAGCTTCACAGTGCCACCCTACACCGTTGGGGAGTACCCACTGGCTGGACTGTGTGATTGCCACAGTGCTGCTTGTCTTTAGCGGTCATGGTCACCGTGCCATCTTTGAGAGTCACTTGGGTTGGTTCTCCACACTCAGCATGATCCATTTGCAATATTAGCTTCGTTTAGTTGGTGTTCTGTATGGGCATCTCTTTTCATTTGTTTACTTAATTCTTGGGTGTGGGAATTACAGACATGTTTCTGAAAGTCAAAACCTTTCTTTCCATGTGGTTCCCTCACCCTGATTGGTAGCTAGTCCCTGAGGTTCTCTATACATAGGAGCAGACCCCTATGTCTTGTAGTAAGAATATTAGTAACTGTGCATCTGTTCTGACTCTCAAGTATGTTAAGTACTCATTCTGAAATACTAAGTCCATGTTCCTTAGAATCTTAATAACTAGCTGGCACACTTGAACAATTTGTCACTGTCAGACCCAGTGGGACAGACTTCACATGCATCATTTTATTGTATTCTCCTTGTAGCCTAAGGACAGAGGTATCCTCACCATTTTGTAGGTGAGGAAGCTGAGGCTGTGTTGAAGTGACTTGCCCAGGCTGGCAGCGGGTGGTGTGAGGAGGGTGGTGTGGTTCTGTGGAGTCTTGCCTGCCTGCAGGCAAACCTCCCTCAGACTACTAGCCTAAGTTTAGAAGGTGGCTGTAGAGTAAGGACAGATTGTGTGAAAAGTGGGACCTCGGGAACTGAGAGCACGCTAAGCACACACTTGGCTGCTGAGCTGCCCCAGCCCAGCAGGCTGACTCGCTGTCTTGGACCTAGGTGACATGACGATGGATGCTCTGTTGGCTCGGTTACGACTCCTGAGTCCAGATGACCTCAGAGGAGAAGTTGTCAGAGCGGGATTGAAATGTGGCCCCATTACATCAACCACAAGGTTCATTTTTGAAAAGAAATTGGCTCGAGCTTTATTAGAGCAAGGTGGAGTGCCACCTTCCTCTCTTCCCGACCTCAGGGAGACAGCCGCAGCACCCAGCCAGGATACACTGAGGACTTTGCCGTCTGCTGGAGGAAACCCGACTGCACAGGCCAGTTTTTCTGAAGACAGAGATTTTGATTACAGTGTGGGCTTGAATCCCCCAGAGGAGGAAGCTGTGGCATCCAAGGCATGCCCAGAGCCCCTCAGTTCCTCCCTCAGGATTGACACCCACCAGGCTGAAGCGACACCCTCTAAGGAGCCATCACTGTACTATGGAGTGTGCCCGGTGTACGAGGACGGCCCAGTGAGAAATGGTAATGGGGCCATTGCAATGGGGGTGTTCTGAAAATTCAAAGTTACAGATTAAAAAACTGTCCTACAACCTCAAAATTCAAGATTAACCATTGTTAACATTTGTTACCTGAGTTTCTTGCAAATCCATGTAAAAAAATTTAATTGTTAGGAAAACAGGATTCTATGAGAGATGCTTGACTTAACGATGCTGACTGGCTTGCTGCCGTTGGTTGGGAACTCTGATGCCCCATCTTCCCCACTTGCTCAACTTGTCATGGCCTCAGTGCCTGTAAGCTAATGGATGTAAATGGCCAACAAAGGATTAAATGATTTTCAGCACGAAAGAAACGTAACATTGGGGGGAGAAATGAGAACTCAGTGTTGATTGGAACATAAGAAATTGCACACTTGTCATCATTGTTACTATGCTGTCATTTGTGGTGATACCCAAGAATAGGATATTAGTGAATCCTGTTTTGCACCCTGAGTAGAAAGGAATATTATTCAAACATAAGATCTTTTTAAGGAAGACAGTGACATTGAGAAGTGGTCATTATGCAATTTCTATTTTTTTTTTATTTTTAAATTTTTTAAAATTGTGGATGGACACAATACCTTTATTTTATTTATTTATTTCTATGTGTTGAGGATTGAACCCAGTGCCTCACATGTGCTAGGCAAGCACTCCACCACTGAGCCAAAACCCCAGCCCCTCTATTTTTAATCCTGATTATTTAAAAAGTTGCTTGCAAAAAACCCTCACTTATAATGTATATATTATGTTTATAGTATGCATGGTAAAGGTGAAATCTCTCCGCCCCACCTAAATCTGTTTGCTAGAAGTAACTGCTGAACTGTTTTTTTCCTGTGTTGCATCTGACCTGCCTTTCTATGTATATAAATGTTTTCTAACATATATTTTGATATATAAATACGTGGTTAACATAAGTATATATACATATATGTATATAATATGTAGATATATGTATATAATATATATATGTGTGTATATATATGTATTTTATAAAAATGTGTAGTACAAATGCAGACCAAAAGGTATGGGTTTGGGAAACTTTGAGAGCTCCCACCCTCTGAGATGCATTATGTTTTGTCTAAATGGGGAAAATAAGGGTCTTGTTTCCACTCAAGTCAGCCATCCTGCACGCCCCTGAACTGCATTGTGTGCTCTGAATATTCCACGGTGTCTGAGGGAAACCTGCTTGTTTAGGCTGCTTGTCTGTTACAGTCTACTTGTACTTGATGATTGCTTGTCAAGTAAGTTGGTCATTTTTATCAAGCAATGGACATTAACTGTTCTTCTGTTGTATTGGTTATGAATTTTTTCTCCTGCTCTATCATTTGTATTTTATGTATTTATGATAGTCTCATACAAAACTTGATCATGGTAGTTTCCTATAGGATCATATTTTCACGTAACTAAATGTCTTTCATTATGGCTCTTTTTTCTTTTTTTCCTTTCTTTCTGGAGATTGATCACAGAGGTGCTTTATACTGAGCTACACCCCTAACCCTTTTCTAAAAATCTGAGACAGGATCTCCCTAAGTTGCTGAGTCTGACCCTGAATTTGGGGTCCTCTTGTCACAGCCTTCTGAGTTGCTGGGATCATTGTACCAACAAACCCAGCTCCCACCTTCTTCACAGGTTTCATTTTATGGATGGTTTCTTGGCATGCTCAGAAAGGCATTTTCCATCCAAAATTATATTTAAATTCTCTTACATTTTTGGATAAGGTTTTCAAAATTTTCTTTTGTTTTTTTAAACACCAGGGATTGAACCCAGGGATGCTTAACTACTGAGCCACATTCCCAGCCTTTTTTATTCATTCAATTTTATTTTGAGACAGGGTCTTGCTGAGTTGCCTACAGCCTTATTAAGTTGCTGAGGGTGGCCTTGAACTTGTGATCCTCCTGCCTCAGCCTCCCGAGCTGCCAAGGTTACAGGTGTGTGCCACCAGGCCCTGTAGTTTGGTATTGGGGATTGAACTCAGGGGTACTCGACCACTGAGCCACATCCCAGCCCTATTTTGTGTTTTATGTAGAGACGGGGTCTCACTGAGTTGCTTAGCGCCTTGCCATTGCTGAGGCTGGCTTTGAACTTGCATTTCTCCTGTCTCAGCCTCCCAAAGTGCAGAGATTATAGGCATGCACCACTATGCCCGGAATAATTTTTAAATTTTTTAATTTACATCTTTAATAGTGAAATTCATCTTTTGGTACAGTATAGTATCCTAGGATATGAAGTTACATAACAGATGTGCAATATCATGTGCTTTATACAGATATATATGATCAAATATATTGATTTGGTTCTCTTTGCTAGCTAAGGTCCTTCTGCAAGATTAAAAATATGAACTATCAATGTGAGAGTAAAATCAGGAGACTGGATACCAGCTGTTTGAGTTGACTGTTAGACCTGGTTGTAATCAAGCGACAGAGCTCCAGTTTCTTGTTGCTAATTGTCCTGTTGCTTTGCCCACCCAGAAAAGATCCACGTTTACGAAGACAAAAAGGAGGCATTGCAAGCTGTCAAAATGATCAAAGGGTCCCGATTTAAAGCTTTTCCAACCAGAGAAGATGCTGAGAAATTCGCTAGAGGAATTTGTGACTATTTCCCTTCTCCAAGCAGAGCCTCGTCACCGCTGTCCCCTGTGCGGGCAGTGCCACTCTTCAGCAGTGGTGGGCTGAAAGGTAAACCATGCTACCCTCAGGCTCCCTGAGATGCCTCGCGCCCTTTCTGATGGATGGCGCCTTGCTCACTCCATTTGTGGGGGAAGTCTGGTGTGAGCGGAGGCCCCTGGCGTGGAGCAGCAAAAGGGGATGGTCTCAGGGATTGGTTGGGAGATTTGGGAAAGGAGTTTGGGGCTTGGGGCCCTAGTGGGGTCTGGAGTGGACAGGCCAGGACTTGGACAAAAGGAGTGCTATTGCCCCTTCCATCTGTCCCTTGACTCCACCTGGTGCTGACAGGGTTTAGGGTCTTTCTGATGCTGAGATCAGTCTGCATACCCATCCAAAGCCTCACCTGCTGCTAGGAGCTACAAGATAGTCTCCCCTGTGGAGCCAGAAATCTGACCACACCTACGCCCTGCTCAGAGCTGGGATCTGTTTGAGAGGCCTGGCCTTGGCTTTCCTTGGCTTTGGTCCCCTCTCTTGCACGTTCGTCTGGGCTTCCCCACTGGAGGGAAGTCACCCTGTCAGGGAAAGCTGGTCTTCAGTCTGCTGTAGGGCCTGTCTGCTGACCATTCTCTCTGTTCCCTTGCTTAGCCTCACATAGTCCCCTCCTCACAGTTGTGAAAGTCCCGCCAAAGGAAATCACTTAAATACATTCTCAGATATTCTGATTAGACCCATAGAAACCACACATGGAGCCCCCTTTCCAGGAATTCTTGCATGCTGGAGATCACAGCAGTTCAGGGCTGCTGATCCCACTCGACCCGCCAAGCTGACTTGTTCCTTTATTCCCTGGTGGTTCAGATTATACTGAAGAATGCCTCATTCACAAAGCCACTCCTGGCTGGACTTGGGTCTGTGCATGAGCACGGTGCACAGGTGCTGCCCTTGGTGGCTGCAGGGCACCCGCAGCTTTCCTTGTTGCTTGTCCCTCTTGAGAGCTGCCGCACTGCCTGGGAGGTCGCACCTCTCAGTGTGGTGTGGTGAGTGATTGTCCTTCACCTGTGTCCCAATGACAGATGGTCTGTGCTTACCTGAATCAGAAACAGTAAACAAGGAGCGAGCAAACAGTTACAGAAACCCCCGCACGCAGGACCTCACTGCCAAGCTGCGGAAAGCTGTGGAGAAGGGGGAGGAGGACACCTTTTCTGACCTCATCTGGAGCAACCCCCGGTATCTGATTGGCTCAGGGGACAACCCCACCATTGTGCAGGTGAGCGAGCTTTCGGCTTCTCTCCTACCATGTGGTCACTGCACTTGAGACCAAAGACCAGTTGACATCAGTGGGCCTTGCAGCGTGCATTTTTCTTCCAGGAAGGGTGTAGGTACAACGTCATGCATGTTGCTGCCAAAGAGAATCAGGCTGCTGTCTGCCAGCTGACGTTGGAGACTCTGGAAAACCCTGAGTTTATGCGGCTTATGTACCCAGACGATGACCAGAGCATGCTGCAGAAGCGCATCCGCTACATCGTTGACCTGTATCTCAACACCCCGGACAAAGTGGTGAGGGCTTCAGCCTCGGCAGACTTCATTCCATTGTGTGGTGCTCCTTGCCCTCCTGCACTGCGTCAGTGTGCTGGACTGTGGAGAGCGAGGCAGCTCTTGTTGACAGAGTACTTAGGACGTGTGGCGGAGAAAGCAAGGCCCTTCCCACAGGAGCCTCCCAGGCCAGGTGGTGGCATGGCCCAGGTGCACCTGCCATGGAGTGAAGGAAGTTCCCCTGCCTTGTGTTCTGGTGTCCTACGTGTCGTCATCCTCAATGAGTGCTGTGTGAGGAGTGTTTCCTGTGGGGTCAAAAAATTCCAAAGGCACAAGTTCTGGTGCCTGCGTAAGGCATGAGGAAGGGTTCCTAAAGTGAGTTTACGTGAAAGCATCCAGTGGGGAGTTAGAGCCAAGGGCTGTAACTCGCAAAGCCTGGCAGTTGGGAGTGCCGTGGGTCAAGCTGCAGAAGCACGTGGTGATGGGCCCGACTCTTAGGACATCTTGTACAGTCTCATTTCCTCTCGTTCCCTGAGTGATGCGGTGTAGCAGCTGCTAGCACACGTTTACACTGCATTGGGTATTACAGATGAGTAGAGAGACTAGTTAAAGTGTGTCTGTTTTATATGAGGACTTGAGCATCCAAGAGTTTTGGTGTCTTGTGGGGAGGACCGATCTCAGGAGGTCATCAAGGGACTATTGTAAGTCACAGTATCATGGATGGCTACCAAAAAAAGCAGTAGTAAACATGGGACAGGAAAGAATGGATAAAATCAAAGTGTGCTGGACTAGGAGTAACCTGAGCAGTGGCATCCCGTTTGGATAATACCATCCACAAGCGAGTCTCCACAGCTGTGATAGGGCTGTGTATCCTACAGAAATACCTCTTAGTGTCTTTTCTTTTTTATTTGCGATACTGGGAATCAAACCCAGGACTCCACATAAGCTAGGCAAGCACTGTACCATGGAGCTACACTCCTAGTCCTTTTAATTTAATTTAATTTAATTTTGAGACAGTCTTCCTAAGTTGCTGAGGCTGGCCTTGGATTTGGCGATCCTCCTACTTCAGCCTCCTGGGTAGCTGGGGTTATAGGTGTGGTCATTATGCTGAGCTACCTGTTTGTTTCTAAAGGGTTATGCAAAATTCATGGAAAATGCATTTCTGTGTCAGAACTAATAGTAAGAGCCAGCCGTGGAAGGCACGCTCCAATAATGCCAGTGACTAGAGAGGCTAAGGCAGGATGGTGACAGGTTCAAGGCCAACCTCAGCAACTTAGTAAGGCCCTGTCTCATAATAAAAAATAAAAAGAGCTGAGGGATGTGGCTCAGTGTTTAAGCATCCCTGGGTCCAATGCCCAATACCAAAAAAAAAAAAGGGTAAGAAATTATTTCATTGTTAGCAAGAAAGCTAGCTTATTAAATTTTTGTTTTAATTTTTTGGCACCAGGGATTGAACTCAGGCACGCGACCACTGAACCACATTCCCAGCCCTATGTTGTGTTTTATGTAGAGACAGGGTCTCACTGAGTTGCTGAGCGCCTCACCATTGCTGAGGCTGGCTTTGAACTCGCGATCCTCCTGTCTGAGCCTCCCAGAGTACTGGGATTACAGGTGTGCGCCACCGCGCCCGGCTATATTAATTATTGGAATTAGAGGTTTCCGGACACATTCTCTTAGCATGACCCTAGAAGTAGGAAACACCTGATTATTTAGAAAGTCACGGGTCTGGGAGCAAGCCACTCTCTGGGTGCGCGGTGAGTCAGCAGGAGGTGGGGTGTACCTAAGGTACCTGGCAGGGCAGCGGAGAGCATGTGGGCCCTGTGTGCCCAGGTCCTTGGAAGGCAGTGGGAGGGACTGTCCTGCTGAGAGTGTGGCAGAGGTGAGGGACCCTGGACCCCAGTGCTGTAGGAGAAAGGCCTGGTGGGGAGGGGCCAGCATGTCACAGGCTCTCAGCCATTCCTGGAACACTGTGCTCATCCATTGATGCTCTGTCTGTGACTGCTACAGGGATAGCGGAGGGTCTGTGACTCCCGTCCTTGACTGAGAGGGCAGGCTAGCTCCCACCAAGAGCACTGGGTGCAGTGGGTAGGCGCCATGAGGACCAGGGGACTGTTGAGCATGGGACAGGGTGCAGTGGAAAGGTGCTGTGAGGACTAGGCAGTCGTGCTGACCTTTTCAAAAAATGAAAAGTCCCTTAGGGATTCTGTATGGAGCTGACAGGAGGGGGTTTGCTTTCCCAGATCTCTCGGGTCTCACAGCCAGGGACAGAAGATGAGGGCGCGCAGAGAGTAAGGCCAAGAAACCGTCCGCACCCTGTGCCAGAGCAAGGGCATGGTGTTTTGGGGGACATCGGGGACTGACATTTGAGAGTGGGAGTTGCCATCTGGTGCTGGAGGGGGCTGGAGGGATGTGCGTTCGCTGCTTCTGAACCTTCCTCTGCATGTCCCAGCAGTGTGCCAGGAGACTCTTGGCCTTGCACAACTCAGTTTGGGGGTCCTGTTGACCATAGGCTCACTGTCCTGTGGGTGACTTCAAAGCTGCATAGAGATGGTGGTGTGTGGAGCTGTGGAGAGGGCAGGGGAGGATATGGGGCCTAGCCCATGACCACATCGGCGTCAGAGCATCAGAAGGTATGGTGGTGCTCTGTGGCCTGAAGGCAGTAGTTAAGAGAGACCTGTTTCCTGTGGAGTCCACGGTAGGGAGCTGTCCTTGAGGGTGGGCCATGTCTGTAGCTTTGCTCTGATCTGGGTCGTGCCTTCCTGTTTGAAGCCCTGGCACAGAGTGGGTATATCCCAGCATGCCAAGTGCAAATCAGCTATAACAGCAACGTCTTCTGTAGTCTTTCTGGTTTTGAGGCTTTTTGTTATTTTCTGATGAATACCTGCTTCACCTAACAACTGTGTAAAAAGGTTGAATACTTAGGCTCCCTCTGCACTTCTTTCAGGGTTACGACACACCTTTGCACTTTGCTTGTAAGTTTGGGAATGTGGATGTGGTCAGTGTACTCTCTTCACACCCTTTGACTGTGAAAAATCGAAGGAACAAATGTGGAAAAACACCTGAAGATGTAAGTAATTCTTAAAACGCAATTATTCTTTGGTGCTAGAAATGAAAGTACAAGCAGGTGCATTGGTGCACATCTGGAGTCCCGTGGCCCTGAGACTGAAGCAGGGGGATCACGAGTTCAAGACCAGCCTGGGCAACTTAGTGAGATCCTGTCAAAATAAATACACACATAAAAAATAAATTAAAAATAGGAAAGGGTTGGACATGGTTGCTCACACCTGTAATGCCAGCCTTAGCAACTTGGTGAGTCCTTGTCTCAAAATGAAAAATAAAAGGAGCTGGGAATGCAGCTCAACAACAGAGCACCCCATGTTCAGACTCCAGTATTGGAGGAAAAAAAATACATAAATTTGCTTTCTGAGACCACAGCTCCAGCAGAGTGAGAATGAGCGTGTTTGCCTTTGGGTGTTCCTGAAACACTGCTGAGCCAGGAGGGCAGGCTCCTGTGCTGATTGGGGTCAGTTGTTCCACACAATTAGCAGTCACCTGTCATATTCCTTCTCTTTCTCTTTCTCCTTCCCTCCCTCCTTCCCTTCCTTTCTTCCTCTGGGGATTGAGCCTAGGGGCCCTAACTACCAGGGTACATACATAGTCCTTTTTCTTTTAATTTTGAGACAGGATCTCACTAAGTTGCTGAGGCTGACCTCAAATTTGGGAGGCCTCCTGCCTCAGTATTCCAAGTTGCTGGGATTACAAGTATGTGCCACCATGCCTGGCCATATTCCCTCTCTGAGCTCATCAGTCGACCAAGTTCAGAGTGAATGCAGATGTTGGTGATGACGGTGGTGGTGATGGTGATGTTGGTGACGATGATGGTGATGGTGGTGATGTGATGGTGGTGATGACGATGATGGTGCTGATGGTGATGGTGATGTTGGTGACGGTGATGTGATGTTGGTGATGATGGTGATGTTGGTGCTGATGATGGTGATGGTGATGTGATGTTGGTGGTGATGGTGATGTGATGTTGGTGGTGATGGTGCTGGAAGTGATGCTGATGGTGCTGATGGTGCTGGTGGTGGTGATGGTGCTGGAAGTGATGCTGATGGTGCTGGTGGTGGTGATGGTGCTGGAAGTGATGCTGATGGTGCTGATGGTGGTGGTGATGGTGATGATGGTGATGG